>JAMKPZ010002130.1:0-10508 GCA_024699675.1 Amphibolis antarctica
TTCCCCACAGACAGAGCAACAGGTCTGAAGCTTGTTGGGAAGGCTACAATACATCAGACGCTTCATCTCACGCCTTACGCCGACTTGCAAGCCCTTCTCCAAACTATTGAAGAAAAATGCCAACTTCACATGGACAGTAGAATGCCAAGTCGCCTTCAACCACATCAAGCGACAACTTTCCAGGCCACCGGTTCTCGTGCTGCCTCATCCCGAACAGCTGCTCTTCTTATACCTATCTATCACGGTTTCTTCCATGGGCACCATGTTGGGCCAGCATGATGCCACCGATAGAGTTGAGTAGGCCATATACTACCTTAGTAAGAAATTCACCGAGGTAGAAGAATGGTATGAACTGATAGAAAAATACTGCCTCTCGTTGGTTTGGATAGTGAAAAGGCTACGACACTACCTGGTGGATTACCTGGTTCTGTTGCTCAGCTGCCTCGACCCCTTGCGCTACCTCTTTGACCAGCCAGCCTTGGTAGGTAGGTGCGTAAAATGGTAGATGCTCCTCACCGAGTTTGACATCCGGTATGTATCTCAGAAATCCATGAAGGCCCAAGCCATGGCTAACCAGTTAGCTCACCAGCCCCTACCTGATTATCAGCCATTGGAGGACTCATTCCCGGATGAGCCCGTCTTCACCATTAGTGAGCCGGATCCAAACCAGCCGGATCCAGATTAGCTGAAACCCCATACCCTATACTTCAACGAAGCAGTTAATACCAAAGGCCATAGAGTGGGGGTCGTCCTAGTGGATCCTCGAGGATGGATGCTGCCCATTGCCAAGCGGCTTCTTTTCACGTGCTCCCACAACGAGGTGGAATACGAGGCTTGTATCATGGGACTACAACTCACACTAGAACACCAGGTCACCCATCTGCATGTGTTCAGCAATGCTATGCTAGTAATATCCCAAACTCTCAATAGGTGGAGGACTCGAGACCCCAAGCTCCAGCCATACCAGGAACTCATACTGCAATTGGTGGAAAGCTTCTGATTCGTCCACTTCCAGCACGTCAGCCGCAAACACAACCCGTACGTAGACGCTTTGGTTGTCCAGGCATCATGGGTAATGGTTATGGAAGGTCGAAGCATAGCCATTGAAGTCACAACGCTCCACCAACCGGCCCACAGTCAGGACGTCTACCATCTCACGGAAGTCCCCAGGCAGGCAGACGTTGGAACCTTAGCTTTACATCCGGCTAGCCGCCCCAAAACCTAGCAAACAGTCGATCCATGCCGAGAACCGGCCCTAGTCAACGAACCAAACAATGCAAACCCTGAGTTCCCAGATGACGATCTGGGGAAATCACAGCAAGAAGACTGCCCCTGGTACTCAAATGTACAAATGTTCCTGTAAACCGGGGAGTTCCCATCGGAAGCCACCACTCAAGAACGACATATGCTATCTAAGCTAGTAGCCGGCTACATCTTCAGTGGGGGATAGCTCTACGAGCGGTCTTACAACCGAACTCTTCTCTAGTGTGTGACCTAGCTCGAGGCACATACAGTTATGTAGGGAATCCATGAAGGTGTTTGTGGATCCCACATGAACGGGACCCTCCTGGCAAAGAAGATCATGCTACAAGGATACTACTAGAGCACAATGGAGGCAGACTACACAGCCTACGTCTATTGTTGTCACCAATGCCAGATTCATGGAAATCTCATCCACGTGCCGCCCAAAGAATTATACAACATGGCTTCCCCATGGCCATTCTCTATGTGGGCCTTGGATGTGGTAGGCGAGGTCAAGCCAACAGCTACCAATGGACACGGGTACATACTGGTGGGCATAGATTACTTCATGAAGTGGGTGGAAGCAACATCCTACAAAACTTTCACGGCAACCACCACCCAGAAGTTCCTGCGTAACCACATCATCACTTGATATGGCGTACCGTTCGAGGTGGTAACCAACAACAGCACCAACTTCACAACCAAGTAGGTCACAGACTACCCCGAGTAGTGCCGCATCCGCCACCTAAGGGCATCCCCCTACAGGCCACAAATGAACGAAGCGGTCGAAGCAACCAACAAGACATTGGTTCGGATCCTCAAGAAGATGGTCCAGACACACAAGGACTGGCATGACCATCTCTTGTACGCACTTTGGGCCTACCGGACGTCCTTGCGAACCACCACCGAAGCAACACCCTATTCGCTGGTTTACGGGTTTGAAGCTTTATTGCCGGTGGAAGTAGAGCTTCCATCCCTACGCTTCCTCAAGGAGGGAGCAAACTCTAATGACTAGTGGTCAGAATCATGTCTGCTACAGCTTGATCTCTTGGACGAAAGAAGGCTGAGGGCATTGGATCATGCCCAGACCTATCAACAGAAAATGGCCAGGGCTTATAGAAAGAAGGTCCGTCCCCAACTCCTCACACCTGGTGACTTGGTCCTCCGTGCCGCCTTTCCAACCGACTCCACTGAAAAGTTCTCCCCAAATTGGCATGGGCCTTACATCGTCACCAAGACCCTCAGCGAGGGAGCCGCCTACCTCTTCGATGAGGTCGCGCAAGAATAGTTCGACCCAATCAATCTGTTGCAATTAAAAAAGTTCTACTTGTAAACAAAGCGACCAAGACGCGTCCTGGCCGCCGACATCTCTAACCGACTCTCCACCAACTGATCGAGAGGCCAGCTCCCCACAGACATACGTAACAAGCACATCGCGTACTCGACCAGAGTGCACCATGGCCGCCACCTTTAGATAGGCTGGCCACTGACGTCTCTGACCGGCTCCACACCAGTTGACCAAGAGGCCAGCCCTTGACAGGTACGCTCCCTTTCCCCCAACAAATCCTCTCCTAGAACTCACACGTCGCACCATGCATGCGCGATAGGCAGGTCCATCCTTCTGGTCATCCTGCCATGTTGGTGCTGGAAACGAAGAGGGTCGACAAGGCTAGCAAAACCATCACCCCCGAGAATTGGCATGGGTTCCGGGTCTCAATCCGTCAGAAAGTACTCATGCCACCCTCAATCTCATCACCGCAAAAATTCTAGGTCTCAATCCACCAGAAGAAACACCAGGACGCTGGCAAACGACTCGGCCCCCCGTTCCTAGCCTGTTGCCCAAATGCCTTACAAACTCCACCACCCAACCTAACTTCCACCGACCGCTGCGTCAGCCTTACCTGGTAGCCACGTCCATGGCTGGTGATGAGAATAGTTTGCAGCAGCAAGCAGCACATCCAACCCAAGAAGTGCTATCCAGACCTCTGGGACAAAGTACTGACCCCTGGAGGGTTACCACATACAACCGGGTTACTACGTTAAAAACCTAAGCACCCAAGGTTTTTTTAACTCCGACAGTGCCAAGGTGAAGCAGAGTGAGTAATCCAGGTTTGTCCTTATCTCTAGAGTTCATGCTGATTCTGAGCAGTTATAAAATACCAACAAGAGATCACTTCTCCTCCTGAATGAGTATCCAACTTCCCTCTTTTACCTAGCCCAAGCGCCACCTGACAATGAGGGAGATCACAAACTTTGGCTCCCTCTAGGTAAGGTATTCCCCTTGGACCCAGTCGTGACACCATCAAGTTATTTTGCTTGCCAACAGCACATGGGGAGGGCTAATAGCATTCTCAATTTAGTTTTATTTCTTTCTTCTATTTTGTAAAGAAAAGAAATAGCAAAAAGAAAGAAAATGAAAAAGAAAAAAGAAAAAAAAAAGAAAAGAAGAAGAAAAAAAAAAGTTACTTATTGCTAAGTCCTGAGAGCATATGAACTCCTGTAAAGGGCAAGGGTAGATTTTAGGATTCCGTTGGATGTTGGCAGTCCTATACCTAGCTTGTCATGATTGACCAAGTATCCCCTCTCTTCAAGGCTTGGCAACCCATCGAAGCCCGCCAATACAACCAGGTGTCGAGACCCATTTGCTGACACCCACTCCTCCTTTTTTCTTTAACCCTAGGGCTTGACATCCCGACTAAGTCGTCAAGACAGGGCTTAGCATCCCTCATAGAAGACCCGCTGGTAGCTACGTCCTCAGCAGCATTGGGCTTGGCATCCCGCTGAAAGTTGCTTCTACCCCCAGGTTCCGATGCCCACGTTTCCGGAACCTGTGCTATTCTATCCATTATCTCTACACCCCCCAAGCGAATTGGTGAGGAAGAATCGGCATATCTATGGGCAGAAGGATAGCTTTCGGATCACTCCTCTAAACCTGTCTTTGTCACCTTGGGGTCACTTCCGCTGGAAGAAGTAACCACGTTTTCCAAGTCCACCTGCGTGAATGTCCAGCGGTTCCTTTTAGTTGTGAGGTGAGCCACCTTTCATTTCCCTACAGGTACAGATAGCACCATTGGGATGGAACAACCACCTTGCGCGAACTCTATCATGGGTAACCATTTAAAAAATTCTTGTGTGCAAAATCCACAGGAGACATTTCTTGGAAAAGGATAATTGGCATTATGAATAACTCTCTTGGATTACAGATAAGAAAAAAAAAAAAGGGTGCATGGTACAAGAGGTCAGGCGACGTCGCTGTCCCTTTGGCGCTCGACCATCTGACGCTCGGCCCTCTGGCGCTCCCCCTCGACCTCCCGAGCCTCCATCCGCTCCAACAGCCCGACCAGCTAGTCCTCGCGGTTCATCACCTACAGAAGAACGTTGTCCCGAGCACTCAATCGGTCCATCGCCGTGCATAGGCATTCGCCCATGGAGCTTAGTAGGGACTCCGTGGATGATGCACCGATAGTTGCGCTCTGGCCCGAAGCTCTACTTGGGAAAGGTGAGGCAGTGGTAGAGGCAGTCGGCCGACATCTGATTGAAGGTTCGGCGGATGGCCCGACAGAAGTCCCGACAGACAAGTTGGCTCATTTAGAAGTGAGCCTCTCGTAACGATCGAGATCGATCGTCGTTATGGGTCGGGTCAAGAGTGTCGCCTTCTGCCGGCCACCGGTCGAAACACATAGGAAGCCTACCAGCTTGACCATGGCCTTGCCAAATAGCAGTTGGCTAGGAGGTCTCCACCCCACGTAGATCACACTCTGCATTTGCCATCGGATCATCGTCGCCCAGTTCACCTGGCAGTCAGTTACCACCACGAAAGTTACGAGGTAAGTTGCCACACTCACCTCATCCCAATGTCCTCCTTTCAGCAGGACTATATTATTCAGAATAAATGAGATGAGGTGGGTGACTGTGTTCAGGTCACGCATCTTGACCACCCGTCGGTTGGACCCGGCGTCCGCCGCAACCGCTGTGTTGATGTCGCCAATACTCCAAGGGAGGCTCAGTAGAGGGGTGAAGATGTCCAACCCGGTGGAGCGGAGACCGAGCACCTCGAGTAGGAGTGCATCGGAAAGTGTGGCTAGCCCTGCTCGGAAGCCGATAACAAGTTGCAACTCCACCTCAGATAGGTTGGAGTACATCTCAGTGGCAACTAGGCTAGGGACGGTCTCCACCCGACGAAAATCACAAATGAATCGGAGCAGCCCCTGAGCAGCGAACAGCCGCTCCACATTTGGCAGCCGATCAAAGTCAACCAGCTTGCCGTACAAAACACTTCTTCACCCCAGGCAAACGTCCACGGGGAAAATAAGCTCCTGATAGGCATCGAGAGGCAAGATGCCCTCGGCCGCCTCCTTAGTGTAACCGGCAGCCATGTAATGCCATGGAAGGGCCAGGCGAATAGACTCCACATCTGACCCCGTGTCGTCGGGCTTCGCTGGCGGCATATCAGAAGATTCTGGGAGGGGTCGTTGCCTCCCGACCAACATCTTGTGGCGTGTCCTCCACCGCGAGCCCTCACAGGGAGGCTCTACCGACCCCTCACCTTCCGCTCCCTCCTCTGGCGAACAATAACCAGATGCATTAGGGTGCCCACGCCGCTCCGAAAACTACCACTGGGAGAGAGCGTCGATAGAGGTTGAGTCACACCCCTCGTCCATGAGCACGTAAGACACCAAGGAACAGAGGAGGAAGCAGCCAACACCGAGAGTATCTCCTTCAAGGATACGCTCAGGTTGAGAAAAGAACAACAAATACACTATGTGAATGGTTGGAGAAGAGGAGGTCGTCAATCTCCTATCAGAAGAGATGAGTGGGTGGAGGTTGGAAGATGAAGAAGATGGAAAATGCTCTATAAATGGTGAATGAAGGAAGAAGAGAGGGGGAGGGCTTAGTTTCAAGGCTACGGGACTATTTTATAGATGGGAAGATTGGCAGTTCACGAGTTGGTAGTTAACAAGGGCATGGTACACGTCCGAACATGTGAGATCAGCCCATGTAATCCACTACTTCAGCTTGTCCGTCCACGTTCTTCATGGTGGAGCTGTAGCTGATCTATTCTCCACCAACAAAACCACATTCAGCTACTCTAGAGGCATCAACTCCATCCTCCCCCTCACATGCAGAACAGGCTCAGTAGCTTGGCACTAATCTAGTGATTTTCAAAGATGCTGGAGCTAGGGCTAAATTTCAGATGATTAGGGATTATGATATTCCTTTTAGCAGATCGGTAGACTTTGATTTCATGGATGAAATCAAGGATTTACTAGAATTTTAGGGTCTGCTAAGAGTCATCCCTAGGTCAGGTAATAATTTCAAGGCTAAAAATTTAGTTCCTACATTTTATAGTAATCTGCATGAGGAGAATGAGGTGCTTGTTTCTAATGTGACTGATGTGAGAATCTATTTGACACCTGAATATATATATGAGAGCCTAGGATTAAAAGATGAGGGTGTAGAGATTTTAGAATCGTCTACAATGGCAGATTGGTTAGAGCAGGATATGAAGAACTGTATGGCCATAAACCCTTAAATTAATTTGTTTAATAGGCTCAAGCAAATGAATGGGAAGTCTCGTATGATTGCATTAATCTTGATCAGAACTATATATCAAAGATTTGGACATTATGTAGAATTGTCCGTCTTTGTAAAAATTGCAACATATGTAGCACTTAATAAGATTCAAGTGAACTGATATAGAGTTTTCATTTCCAAAATCACAAGCATCAAAAGGAAGTTATTCTATGGTGATTTTATCTACTAGTTGGTGTCTAGTTCCTCTGATTTATCAGATTGGGCTATAAAGAAATTAAAGTCTAGGGTACTGACTGCCAAAGACTTAAAGCTATTCTCTGTAGAGGATCAACCAACACCGCAGCTACACAGTGAACCATCCACATCCCAACAAAGAGGATCAGCCTCTATATTAGAAAAGGTGGACATTGTGTTAGATGAACTGGCTGCTCTAGAAGCAGAAGTTGTAGAACTGAAGTTGTAATAATTGATCTTTCTTCTGATGTATATTTTTCTAAATTGATACAATTGGAGAGAAAGTTCTCGTGTGATGTAATATTTAAATTCTCTTTTAATAAAATGATATTTCTAGATAGTTGTATTTTGTCTACAATTCCAGTTTATGCATGTTTTCTGTTATGTGTGTAACTGCATAATTCAATTTTAAACAAGTGGTAATATTTTTAATCCCTTTCGAAAATTTTCTTTTCAAGTTCATAGTCTGATGGATTAACATAACTCTTGTTGAATTAAACTATTTCAAAGAATTTATGCTTTTCCTTTTTATTTTAAACATTCTTGGTACACTTGTATAAATTAAATAATTGTAGTTTAGAAATTTTTATTTTTATTTTATTTATTTATTTATTTCAGTAAACAGAGTCGTATTTGATTCAAAGGGTAATAACTCTCGCATAAGTCCGTGGGTATATTAGATAACCCACAGACTTACCCATGACTTATCCCCACAACTTTTACTTTACTTTTTTTTTTTTGGTTCAAGGGTAAACAAGATAACCCTTGAACTAACACGTGAGTAAACTAGATAACCCACGGACTTACCCGTGGCCTATCCCTATAGTGTTTTACTTTGGTTTTTTTTTTCTTTCACTTTTTCTTGGTTTGGTTCGAGGCTAAATAGAATAACTTTGGAACTTACTCCTATATATCGTGTAATTGTAGGATAATATTTTTAATAATTTTTTAAAAAAACTAATTTTTTATTGTTAAATTTCATTATGAGAAATTTTTTATAATGTTACTAATTTTTATAATTAATAATATTTTAACTTCCATTATTAATAATTATTTTTACAATATTACAAAAAATTATACACTTCTTTCTTATAACAAAAATATTTAATATTTTTTACAATATTACAATAAATCTTATCATTTTACACCAAATCTTACGATGTTACAAAAATGGTAAACTTTTTTCTCCTTTTCTAATGTCAATAATTTTTCTGTAACATTACAAAAAATTACATACTTTTTTTATTACAATAAAATTATTTTTTACAATATTACAATAAATCTAACAAACAATGATAAAGTTTTTTTCCTACTTTTAGCCTCTCATGTCAAAATTTTTTTTTACAATGTTACAAAAAAAAGTACACTTTTTATTGCAACAAAAATATTTTTTATAATATTACAATAAATTTTATAATGTTACAAAAAAGGATAGATTTTTTTTACTTTTAGTCTTTGATGTCAAAATTTTTTTTTACAACATTACAAAAAATATACATTTCTTTATTACCACGACAACACTTTTTAAAAGTTTACAACATTTTTTTAACATTTTATCATTTTTCACACTATTACAAAATCGTACAATGCTTTTCAAAAATGATAGACTTTTTCACATATCAATGATTATTTTTTACAATGTTATAAAAACGTATACTATTAATATTACAATAATATTTTTACAACATTACAAAAATGTTAAATTTATTACCAAGGTTAAAATTTTTTTATAATTTCTTAAATTTTTGTAATAATATTTTATCATTTTTTACAAAAGAACAATTATAATGCTATAAAAAATTATATAAACGTAAATATTTTTTACGATGTTTCATTATAATGTTATAAAAAATCAAAAATTTTTATTAGAATGAAAATAATTTTTTTATAATATTATAGTATTTTTTGTGTTTTAAATTTTTATTTTTTTTTAAGTTACTAGAAAAAAGTATTTATGCTTGCCGTATAAAGTAAAACCTGCGTAATGCTTGAGCTCAGTCATCGCCAAAGGTGGTCTTCTTGCTTGTCGCAGAAGCAAACTGGCCTGACCCATTTGAAGAGCCACGCCCTTGCCTGCCACTTCCCCTGACTCGACCACCACCTCTGCCTCCAAAACTTGCCGTCCCTTCCGCCTCTCCCCCCTCCTCTGCCACCACTGAAAGCACCGCCGCCTCTACCACCACCGTCCCGACCGTCACCTATGGGTTTTGCTTCATCCACTGGCAAACAGTAGTCCCCAATATACGAACCATTAAGCTCCAAAGCCTTTTGATAAAGAAGCAGCATCCGTGAAATCCATGTACGCGATTCCTTTCGAACCACCAGATTCGTAGTCTTTTGGTATGGATACTCGAGTGATCTCACCACAGTTTTGGAAATGCTCGTCCAATGAACTACGAATCTGATGTTCGTCTTGGAATTTATCGAACCTCTTTATGAATAGTGTGTGGCCCTGAGATCGGCCTCCCTTTTGGAAAGAACCACTCTCCTTCCTTCTTTGAGGGGTGTATGCACTCCATTCACGAGCCAAATCAAGTCTCACACAACGGCCCATAAATTCCATGCCATTCATTTCAAGTGCCTTCTTTGCGGCTTCAACAGTTGCAAGCACAACATGACCAAAGCCCCTAAATCTCCCATCATCAAAGGCAGGCAGCAAGACGCACGTCGGCAACTTCACCAGCTTCCTTAAAGAATTCGGTCACAGAGTCGATGTCAACATCAAAGTGAAGGTTGCCAACAAAAATGGTTTTTGAAACTGTGCTCTCTGTCTGGGTAGGAGCAGGTGAGTTGATCCCATTCTCAATATTTTCTGCCGCAAGAGAGGGTAAGGATGTCTATCCACGAGGGTTAAGTACCTTTTCTACCTAAATGATAAATTTTATGTAAGTTGAAAGTGCATAATCTTAAGAGTTAAGAGGAATTAAATATTTAGAAGTAAAACTCACTGTATAAAGTCTTTCAATGTAAAATTTGAATTATTTACTAAAAGACTAATTTTAAAATCAAAATATTTTAAGTGATGAAGAAATTAAATGAAAGATTCTCAGGGAGGTACAATTTAATAGGTATTTAAAGAGCATCCTATGGTTAATTAGAATAGAGCAATTGTAACATTGTTTAAAAGAAATATAATTACTTGTTTCATTAATTGAATACACCAATTTAACTAAACACCAAGCAAAACTAATCTCTGTGGACAAACCCATACTTGTACACTAACTACATATGAACCCATGCATTTGCAATGAAATTAAAATATTTTGAACACATATATTATCAAAAAAAGATTGCAAAAAGTTCGAACAACTAGCAAAACTTAAGTATAAGGGACTTGTTCAAACTCAAAAGTATGTAATTTAGAGATATTAACAATGCATTTTACTAGGTTTTAGTTACATTTTGCATTGAGTAATGATTATTGCAGGGTTAATTATGCTTTTGAGCATTATGCACATTTATTTACTTTAATGATGCATGAATTAAGTTTTAAGTTG
>JAMKPZ010002132.1:0-44214 GCA_024699675.1 Amphibolis antarctica
AAAAAAATTATCTTGAAAATTAAGGACAATATATAATAACTGAAAGCGAAATAATAAAACATTATATATTCCTTTTTCCTTCTTATTTTCTTATTTTTCTTATTTTTTCTCTTTTTCCTTTTTTTATTTCTTATTTTATCTTGTTCTTTATTATTTTCCATTTTCATTCCTTTTAACTAACGGTTATCAAAAAATTTGGTCACTAATTATTTGCATATATTTAAAAAATTATATTTACCTACATATTATTAAAAAATTCTTTTTTAAGTTGATATTGGTATTATTACATTAATCATATTTAACTTATTAATTGCAGTTTATAAATTAACGGATATTCAAACAACATTTTAATGGCTTTGATCGGCAAAATAATAGGTGAGCTTGAGTTTATGTTTTTTTAAGTTATATGATTTTCGAGAAAAAATATTTTTTTTATTTTCGTTTTTAACTGTTATAACGAAAATATCTACTTTTATTACATCATTTGTTAAAATATATATTTTACATAGTAAAAATTTCTATAAATTTCATTTTTAAATGAAACATTAATATATAAGATTGGCCGAATGAATCATTTTATTTTATTTCGTGTATTTATTTTTTCGCGTATTCTCTTCTTTGCATTTGCTTTGCCTCTTCCTTTACCTCTCCTTTGAGAAAAATAAAAGAATGTTAAAATTAAATTTAATCATATCGATTAACATTTTACAAGAAATTCAACACATACAATTTTCAATAAATATAAACAAAATTTAATTGATATTAGTAGTTTATGCACTTTAATTCATCCATTTTATTACTATTGATATTTGATATTTATTTTTAAAATGAAGTTTTCATGATTTATTTTTATTTCAAATTTTTTACTTTCTTATTTTTCCAGGACACGTATAAATCTATCATTCTTTTCTAACTTCTCATTTTCTGAACTTGCATATAACATATTAAAGTAATTTAATTTTAACAGAAAGTTATACTTTTGTAACCTCAATTTAGAGGATTTTTTCAAATTAGAGTTATATAATTTCAAGTCAGAGTTATAAAATCACAACTCTCTGCTACTCCAACGGCCTAAAAAGGTTATGTATATCTTATGATTTATATATTAACATTTAAATATAATACTTAGAGCTTTTAAACTCTTTTTACATCAAACCACTAAACACACTTCACTGGACAAACACAAGATGTTCTGATAAAAAGGTACTTCGTAATGTAAAATATATATTTTAAAAAAGATACAATAGAAGTACATTTTTTCACCTTGAAAATCATGTTATTTAAAAAAACGTATATTTTTAACTCAACTAACATAAATTTTGTCAAACAAAACAATTTTCACTGAGAAGATTGAAAACCAGTGAATGAAACTCCACAAGTTAAAAATGCTAATATACATATTAATTCACGTTTTATTCCTTCCATTTCTTCAAAATATCATACACACAAATATCTAAATTTCAAACTTCTTGTTTTCACAACAGAACGCAAAAAAACCTCATTTTGAAATTATTTTCATACCATTTTTATTTTTAATGAATCCCAGATTTTAAGAAATTTTCATTTTCTTTGTAAAGGTTTGTTAGTATATGTCGGAAATACAAAAATGAAAATAGAAAATTCAGAAAAGAAAACTGAAAATGAAAATAAAGGTTCAGACGAAAATTAAAAAAATAAGAGGTGTCAGAGTTAGTTCATTTCCTAATTTTTGACCTCTCAAAATCACTTTCCTTTCTACCAGGTTCCAAAGAATACAAACCCTAAATGTCGAAAATCTCAATCCTAAATGAATTTTTTTTAATTAATCACAATCTAAAGAAGCATGTATGCCACATTAAAGCTTTCTTCAAAAGTTCTGCTTTCAAAAGCTTGCCAAAATTGGTATTTTTCCATTACAAAAATCAGAGTCTACATCATCTATCTATCTCCACATTCTCAAGAGTGATAAATAGATTTCCATGCATAAATATGAAAAACAACATGATAGTAATAGAAATTATTCTGTTCATTACTCTCTCTCTCTCTCTCTCTCTGAAAAACAACATGATGGTAATAGAAATTATTCTGTTCATTATTCTCTCTCTCTCTCTCTCTAAGAATGCTGATGTTACCTTTCCAGACCGAGCCCAAACAAAAGCTTTTTCCATTCAAACATGCTGATGGAAGCGTTCTTATAATCATCAATCTTATAGGAGATAAAACTGGGTATAGAGATGCTCCCGGATCTTGTAGTATTCTTCAGTAAGAGGCCCCTCAATGACCACTTGCTGAGTGCTGGAAATACCCTGGGAGCAATTTTGTATGAGAAAAATCGGCATATCAAATAAAGTCACATGAGGACTTTTAAAAGTGAATATATGAAATAAGAAATTTATTGTGGTATGACCTTCTGGGTCGAGTCTCCGACTTTGCGCACGGTAATGTACTCACCGCAACGCAAAGCGCCACCAGAAATTTCTACCTGAATAAAGAAGAAAAGAGTTAGCATGTGGTTAATGCAGGAAGAAAACCTATTGTGGTATGACCTTCTGGGATCGTCTGTCCTAATTGTTCATCAACGACCAGTAGTGAATGACATCAGAACATATAGATAATTTGTTACAGGTGTGGAACGCCCCCATTGGGGATGGATTCATGTAAAAGATCCAAGGGGTGCGTGGACCTGGAAGAATTCTTGAAAAATTATAATGCATGATTGGGTATATTTGACTGTATTTGTAATTTTGTTCCTGACCTTGGTAATGAAGGCACCATACCTCAGTTTCAAAATATACAATGCATTAGATGAGTATTATGGCTTATTACAAACTGTTGAATTTTCAAACTGTTTCACGTAATATTATTAGATATATAATAATATACAAAAGTAGACCAAGCAAAAAGGGTTTTCCTGGTGTGTAACCTGCAATGTGAGCCAGAGGACACCAATAAATGTTGGTCATTCGACACAGATCAACCTTTTTTGGTGTTGATATTGTATGAGTTTCTGGCTCAGATATCTAATGACTGTACAAAAATATGCTCAAAAAATCCATTTATTCATTGTTCTTGTTGCGTATGTACACACGATAAAATATGTGCAGTAGGTAAACAACTCAACTAGAACGCGGAAGATTGTTGAAGCACACAGAAAAATATCGTGGGCTACAATTTTACATCTTTTTGCTCAAAAGAAGCAAGCATGTCAATAAAGGTTTTGACATTTTTGACGTACCTGGACACCTTTGCTAGCAAGGAACTGCTTAAAATCTGCAAGCTTCAAATCTCCAACAAGAACAGATTTATGGGGTTGAGGAGAAGACGAGAGAGGAAGAAGAGACAACATGTCGTCTTTCTTACCTACCTCTGCATCCATCCAAGCTATCTCATACTCACCAAGCTACAAGGGGGAGAAAATCCCAAGTACAATCAGGTTAATCATTAAATATGGAAATAATCATTGAGAACAAAAAGATGTTGTTTCATCATAATAAAGATAAACTGTTGGTTAAAAATAATAGGTAGCCTAAAAGTCTAAAACACAGTACCAAGCATAGGTTGTTTTATTTTATGATCAAGCAATATGAAACAAGCAAATCATACGACTGATACAGCTGCAACATTAGCTACTGCCGACCAATGAATACATGGTTTTGGAAAAAACCATTGAAGGAAAGGAAGATATTCTTTTAAAGCTGTTTGTGTCACTTGCCTTCTTGAAGAGAACATTACTCATTAGCCTTTCTGAAAGTTGCACCTGTTGGGGAAAAATGCAACAAAGAAATGAATATTTTACATAAGAAAGTCAGAAACATAAAACTTGGCGTGCAATTTTACCTTGTATGCACATAAATCTGAGGTTACATCAATTGTCTCCTCAAGTTGAGGAGCATACACATGAGGGACATGCTTGGAGCAGTGCTGTTTCAAATGCTCAGTGGCCTCTGCTGATCCATGGACAAGAACCTGTATAGAAATAAGTTTGTCTAAGTTGGATATTGTTTTCTAGTGTCACATAGATAGCAATATTAAAATTTCAGATATACCGTCAACAGTCAATAAGATTCCCTGGAAAAGAGCATTGATAATTTAGGCACCTTGATTTACATGTCATAATATATAATAGCTGGAAATATGAGTATCAGGCCTGACTTGGTTCAGAACATGGGACACAAGATTATGAAAATCAGGTAGATCGCAATAAACCTGAAACAAATTAATTTGACATGAAAGATTGTGCACATAATCAGTCGGATTATGTACAATGCTTTTGAATGTAAACTTCAATAATCCTATAATTGGCTGGGTAGCAGATTATGAGATTTAAATCCAGATTATAGAATTTTTGGACGAAAATGTCCCTTGTTTTCACATGGAAATCACAAGTCAACCAAGTTTTTATTACGAAAAATCCATCCAGCACTCACCATTTTCAATCCAAACCCATAATAATGTCGTAATTTATCAACCAACAGCTGCACACCTCTAAGTCAAATTCTCTCCAGTCTGCCTACTCACCACTGTTGAGAGGATTCCTCTCTGCGTGCTCTCAACCAATCAGATCAACTGATTCCTTCGTCTCTGAAAAATCCCAACACCTTCCACACTATCCAGTCAATGTTTCTGCATGCCAAACGGTACCGGGGATGATCTGTGGTGATGGGTCAATGTAATGCGGACAGCTACAATTGTTTGGTGAGCTCAAGGGGAACACCAAGTACTAAGGGCATTTTCATGAAAGACCCACAGATAATGTGTGGATGACCAGTTTCTTAAATCTGGAACAGATGAAATAATCAACAATAGTTCGAAAATGCTGCACCAACCACACAATTTTGGTCTCTTTGATAATCACACAATCTAGATTATACATAACCTTCAACCTTATAAATCTGAACCAAACCAAGCATTTGACTACCAGAAAGTAGCACCATCAAAAATTTGCATAAGCCAGAATGAGAAGGAAATACAAGCTTTAGTGGAGCCACATGTGCCAGGATAGATTTGACCGAGCGTCCATCAGAGCGACCCTCAAAATCCATGTAAACCAATGCACATTTCACTTGCACCTGGAAAAAAAATTATGTTACTGATCAAGGAAAAAAAACAGTTGCTAAAACTAGCATGATCTCGTTCCCAACAATGGATAACACAGTTCACTTTTCCATGTTCTTATCTACAAGAAAAAAAGTTCAAACTCAAGCAAGAACATGATCAATATCAAAAAATAATTTTAATCTCAAAAAGTGAGAAAGAAATAGCAGGATATTATAGTAGGTTGATCTTTTGGTTTCAAGACAGAATGGAAAAGTACAATGTGAGTATTTTGCTTTATAGAAAACTAAAAAACATCATGACAATGATAATGATGAGAGTAACTTACAGTCATTTCATTTGAAACGACTTTGGATGGTGTCATATCAAGCAGTAAGTGGGCAGAGCATTCTTCAAGTTTACCATCAAGATCACCTCCAAGCCCCTGAAATAGAAAGGAATCACATGATTAATCTCTCAAATCATGTGCTGTCTAGCATTTCTCATTTTTATTAAACTAAACCTTTTCGAAAGCATAAAAGATCCAATTGACAAAAAAAACCTAGACTTCTATCCTGCATACATTATATCATAAATATTAAGCACCTGTCAGAATTTCTTCAGTATATAAATGCAAAAAACCCCACCTGTAAGTTACTCAATGTAGGAATTTAAAAGAGGAGGAAGTGCAGGAAATCTTGAAGCTCCTCAATGTGCCATCTAAACTTAAAAATTCATCTGCGGAGAGAGATAACCAGGTGCTGTGGGTTGGTAAAAGGGATAGGAAGCACTGCAGAGAAATATTATGATATGCAATTTTCTTCATTGCAGCTTTTCCCTTTAATAAGTCTTGCATTTCTAAATGCAAATCCCCACTTAAGGTCAGGGCATTCTTGTAATGTTTGAACAAGGGAACACTTCTTACCAATGAAGCTAGAAGTAGATGGGCCAAAGTCGGCAACATCAATTGCACTCTGTGCCAGTGGCTTTGAGAACATCAACCATTAGTTTTTTAAAATGCCAAATAATCTTTCAATTCCTCAAATGATTTCAAGAAATTGATGGCAACAACCATTAAGAGTAAACTGATAGAGGCAAAACAGAAGGTACTGCTTGTCATCAATGCCACTCGCAAGAGCATCTGGTTGGTCAGGAACATCATTTTCACTAAAGCTGTGCCAGCTAGGGAGAAAATTGTTGAAATGGCAAGGACCTTTTTCTTTCTTTGCGTTAATACTTTTGTACACTAATTGCTAACTGCACCGACTAGTTTGTATACAACTGGATGATCTTATTTCTAATACAATTTACCCACTTTTCCAAAAAGACATTATAATAACTATATTCAAGAATAAAGGTGACATACAAAATTATAATAATTATTCTCATATGAAGTTAATGAATCATACAATAAAATTTTAGGAAATGGTAATTGAACAAAGACGAAGGGTCCATTTGATAACAATTACAGTTTTTTAAGGTAACGTATAGAAATAAGTGGGCATACAAATAGTAATGTTCAGTAAAGATTATTGAAAAATGCTAGCACATTTTCATACACAAGTTGAAATAATTGTTATCAAATAGCACTTGAAACCTGAAACTACAGACACAGAAAAACAATTAAAATTTATCAAGCAAATCAACAATGAAAGTTATTCACCGACTTAAACAACTAATTATAAACATTAGAATAAATAAAAAGACTTTCACATGGTATTCATTGATTTAGAAGAAGCTTATGATAGAGTACCAAGATGTTTATTTTATTATGCGTATAAGAAAGAGGATTACCTATTAACTGTATAGATATTCTCAAGGATATATATAGTTAGTAACTAATGTCAAACCTATAGACGAGAAATGAATTCCCAACTAACATGGTCTTATACCAAGTTTCATCTTTGAGTCTTTGCATGATTGACTTGATCATGGATAAAATAATCAAGAAAACTCAAGGAAGGATAGCTTTGTATATGTTACTCAATACATGATTTTGGTAGATGGAAGTAGGAATTAATTGTCAATTAGAATTACAAAGATAGAAAAATCCAAAAGATTTAGACTTAGCAAGTAAAATACTAAATACATGGAGTGTAAGTTTAAAAATGATAGGAATAATGATGAAAGCATAAAACTGGATGGTTAGGAAATCCATAAAAGTACGAATTTTAGAAAATTTAGGTTATAAAATAACAATGGAAAAATTATAGAAGATGCCATTCATAAAATTGAAGTAACAAAATTTAGATAAATGAATATGAAGTGTTATGTGATAAAAGAATACTTTAAAATTATACTTTAAAGGAATTTTTTACTAAATATTTATTTGCTCAATTATACTTTATGACATAAACTATTAAGCTGTTAAACATGAACATATACATAAAGTTGGTGTATCAAAGATACAAATGTTAAAATGGATAAATGGTAACCAAAAAGAAAAACTAAAAAATAATTTCATTCAAAATAGAATAGGAGTTGCACTGATAAATGATAAAATGTGACAAAATAATTAATAAATAATATAGGTGAAACTAAACAGGCCAAAAATTACTTGGTTAGAAAGAGTGAAAAAGTTTTAAAATTATATAACAAAATATCTAGTTATGGGTGGAAATAAATGTAGGAAAACGATTCATTTTCACCAACCCACATAGTGAGAGAATAAAGTATTGATTGTTATTGGATTCAGATTACCAATAAATGATTCCTATTAGAATTTTAAGCTCTACAGAAATAGCATAAATGTGAAGCATAAGAAATGAATTTACTCTAATGCTCATTCATGCCCTTCCAAAATTACCCATTTATGTATTGTTAATGGAAAAAATATGATTTAAATGTAACGGCGAATAGGGTGTAGATGCAACTATGAATAATACAAAAGATTGGATCTAGTGCACGTCAACCACATCAAATCTTCTACATTCGTTTGGACATTTTCCAAGAGGAAGTTTTGTTTAGAAGTTAGGATTTAAGCTTTAGGACCCATTTAGAACTAGTCAGATAAGTGCTTATTCAAAAACACATCTTATTAAGTTGCCTGAAAATACTTATTGAATAAACTGTAAAATGAACTGCTAAGAGCTTTTTTATACCTTCCCATAAGCTAGATAAACAATTGCATTTAAAAACATTTATTTAGACGAAGCTTATTTTAAAATAAGCTAGTATAAATAAGCAGTTCCAAACAGGACCTTAGTATTAAAGCATAAGGTTTGAGGATTTTTTCAAAAAATAATAGCATGATTCTCATTGATATCAGTTAAGGTTTAAGGATTTGATTTCATTCTCCTACTCAAAAAATTCAACTTTGGTGAGAAAAGGTGATAGCATTGACTCACTTATTGTTGCTAATTATTTCAATTGCTTTGAAGAAAACTAAATTACGTAAGATAAGTAGTTAGCACAAAAGCAAGTTCATATACTGTATCTATAGTTCATGATGAGAAAAGAACCATTATGTCTTGCATGGGTCAAAATCTATGATCAAATTATAGCTAGCAACAAATAGTTGATGCATATAGCATAATCTTTTTACATCTAGATAGGCATATTATTTTTATCATATAGATGATTATGTATATGAGGGTGAGCCTTAAAGCAATGGCAAGGATTCTCTATTGTGACTGAAGGTTGAGGGTTCAAATCCTAAGGAATAACATCTCTACTTATGAAGGCAAGATTGCATACAACTAGACCATCTCTGAACCCCACATTAGTGACTCTCCTTATCACACTCCGATAAGTTACACTCCTACATTAGATTTATCCTTTTTTCTCAACTGATGACGTGCATATTATTCCTTCATTTAAGTGTAAATACACGATAGAGCTACAGAAACCAAGTTTTTAAATCTATACTTCATCTTTTCATAGCTCACAGATGAAGAGCATTTTTTATTAAAATCAGCAAATATAATAAATGGCTACATGTCCAAATCCCAAGTTTTTTCAGTACAGTACAGCAAATAAACAACCACCACTTCTAAAGAGTAGAATGTGACAAATAAAAAAAATCCAAGAATCAGTAACAATGGTCATACAAAGCAAACATACCAAAAGGACAAAATGATTGGATTCACAGATTCAGGTCCCTTGAAGTATAAAAGGCCATTTCCAAATAAGAGTGAATCAAGAAATTAAAGTACTAGCATTAAATCAACACTAACAGAGTAGCAGCTATTTGGAAACTTACAAGCATGGATGCCTGATCCATATCCTCCATTTTCATCACATAATCATCTGGATTGATTATCTCACCATAATCATCCCATTCAGCTGCATCCTCGAAAAAGGGAAACATTGGAGCAACACTTGTTGATGGTGGAACAAACCCATCGATGAAAATGTCTCGATGTGCCCCTAAATGCAAGTGAACCACTAAAATAAATAAAGGATGTTAACTCTTCCAAATGTTGGTAAAAAATGTTTCACTTGTTTGCAATACTAGAATGTATAGAGCATATTAGAATTCCACTCATGTCACCCTGTTCAAGTTAAACCTTAAAAACGGTTTGACCTATTTGAAGTTCTAGTAAATAATGATTTCCATTTGCAGGCTCCCTGTTTCCATCTCCATATAATGCATTTTGCAGACTATTTTCGATATAAAATACCAAATTACTAGTGAATGCAGAAATTATTGCCAAAATGGTTTAAAAAGTTCTGATTCAGAAGCATGGGCACTAGTATGAAAAAGTGATACCTTAAAACAAGGACACAAAACAGGAGAGACTGAAATAATGCCAAAAGAAAGTTGATGACATGAATTTCTCAACTCGACCATTGTAAACTGTGAGATAAATGTTATTTTTTATATTCATGGTGTTAATGTGCTTGTATAAGGGTATGTTGGTAAATGGATATTTGTTTACCATTGAGTCCATCTCCCACTATGTATGTATTGTACTCATCATCCTCATCACACATGGTACCAAAGCATAGGCAACCCTAACCCTAGCTACCAGCCCCTCCATCTCCTTCTCCATGACCACCCACTGCTAGAACCCTAACCTTAACCATCACCACCAACACTTCCACCTCGGTAACCACATGCAAACGGATCACAGCAGCTTCTTTCCATTCTCACCACCGCCCCCCCCCCACCCCCCCACCCCTTAACTTCCCATCATAAAAACAGGGACATCCACCTTTCCTTTCCCTCTAGTTAGCCCTAGATAGGGTCATAACTGTCGCTGGCAACCACCAATGACGCCCTCCAGGCCAGCCAGCCAGTTCAGCAGTCATTCCTAAGGTTGTTTTACCCTCCTGCAGCCATCATCTGTATGGCTGCTGTTTCCCTTGCCACCGGCCATCTTGGTTAGTGACTTTTACCACAGAGCAGCCCAATTGTGCCAACACTACGGTCACATAAATCATAAATCTAAGTGGTGTTGGGAGAAGTTTGGATACATGACTTGGGCATGTACAACAGATTTGACAACCACTACCACAGTCCCTAACAGTACTTCAATGGCTACCATCTCCAAAGTTGATTATCGATGCTTTATGCAACTCCAAGCCTCCAAGTCCTTTGCCACTGTAGTGCTTGCTTCCATATTAGGTATGGATAAGACCATGGTAGCTACTAGTAGTTCTTGGGAAGCCTGTTCACGTATGTCAGGGTACACATGATTTATTTACCCATTTGCATAACCTTCCTAATATCACTTTTGTTACCATTATCAATGGTAGGTCTTGTTTTGTATATGGAGAAGACACCATCTAGGTCTATTCTAAGATTAAAATTGACAAGCCCCTTTATGTCTCTAATTTTTCAATAAACTTATCATCTATTAGTGCCGTCACTATTCAACTCTCTTGCTCAGTCACACTTTTTCCTTTACATTGCATCTTCTAAGATGCAAATGGAGACAAACATTGAATTAGGCTGTAAGCAATGCAACATGTACCTAATGGTTCGTTATGAGCTATTGCCCAGACTAGTGGCCTTGGTGACTATCTTTGAGCCATCTAGGTGGGGTTTATGCAAGTGGAAAGTGAAGAAAAGGAAAATAACTAAAAGGAAATCCTAAAAATTGGGGTGTTTGTACACTTGAAAAATGAAGTAACCCTACTTACCCATTTGAACCCTTTGAAAAGTCCTTCCTCATTGCCACTTGTGCCTACCATTCACATGCCCCATTTTCCGCATGTCCCTGCCGTTTTCCTGATTCACATACCTAAGGCATGTTCCCATCCTCCCTACCTACCTTTCCTAGTGTCAGCAGTAATGATCAACAATCTCTCCATCTTACCTAAATCTCTCGCACTCTAAGTCTCAAAACCTAGGCTCAAATACTACGTGGAAACAAGAAATGGTGCAAGTGGATTGGTTTCAGTAACATAAGCACCTTTACACATAGAGACTGCACAAGATAGACTAACGCAAGATAAGGAATACAAACCTTATGAACACCAAGAACCTAAAAATGTCTAGTTCTTGAGAAACATTCTCCCATAAGAGTTCAAATTGAGTGTTGGAAACCCTACGCCCTTCCCTCAAATGTTAAATTAAAGCATGCATCTTGCATAAAGTTGAGTACAATTGAGACCGAAGAAGCAGCTAATGCATACCATCTGATGAGGACAGAGTAGTGCCTGTATCAATTACCATTGGATCACATATATTTGCATCAGGTACATGAGATGCCTTTGCTTCCTCCTCCTTTATAAGAGCAGCCTTTTTAGTTTCCTCTTTCTTTATACGTTCTTGTTCTTCTTCATATGCTTTTAGCTCATCTCCAACCAAAGGAACTCTCTTACGCATGGTAACCTTTACAGCTTTTGGGGGTGGATCAACTTGAAGCATGCGAGCCAATGTGCCAAACTGTAAAACCAAGTTACGCAGATGCATTAAAAGATAAAGCATCAAAATTTAGGCATTTTTGCCCTAACTCAGAAATCTTCATATTTATATGGAAATCCAGACATTTCAAAAGCATAATTTATATTATGACAACAGATTAAGAATCAAAATTTTAGAATGCTAATTTGTATTGATACAAAATGAAACTTTATAACATTATAATATAAATTTGTTACAAATTAATGACAACACATATGTTGATAGCGTAGTGTCCATCAGTTGCTAGAGAGACTGAAAATTACGAGAATAGGGATGGTGAAAAAATAAGTTGGCATAATCTAACAAAGAATATAATACCGAATAGAAATAAATGAAGAGTAATAAATCATGCTGCCAACCTACAAAGTGGGATTAAAGTATTTCTGTTGTAGCTGCACAGGGGTGTATACCATAAATTGTCATATTAAAAAAGTGAAACACACGTCCCTTATATGAGAGATTACCTGGCCTTTCTCAGTAAAGAGCACAAGATTTTTGGCTTCACTCGCCCATTCTACAAAAATATCATGAGAGAATCCTATTTCCAAACTTGCCATAGATGTCAAAAGAACCTAAAGAAAGTCATTTATAATATATCAATTTACTTCCCAAAAATATGTGCTCAACTCTCAAGGATGAGAAATACTAACCTTTGGACCCTCTGAAATTTTCTCAAGCTCATTTTTGTTGATAATAAGAGTGATATGCCTAAATTTATTAAGAAAAAGAATTAGCAATACACCAATACTCACTTGGCAGAACCATAAAAACAAAAACAAATGAAGTGGTAGAAATCACAACTTTGTTTTGAGTAAGGTGAAACTACTAGAATATATATGGATAAAAAGGTAGTAAAACATTTCCAAAGACTACAATCATCTATTCTTCTGATGCAGCTTCAGCAAGAGTATTGGATGAATTTATCCGTGTGGTTAAGGGACGTTTAATCTTCACATCTATGGATGAATTTCTCAATATCCCACTAAAGAGGCCAAATGAAAAGTCCAAGCCATACCTTTTAAGGTGAGCAATGAGGGGGCATCGAGGTGACATGGAATGACATAGTCAAGCCTTAATATCCCACCACACCTTTTCTTAAGTAAGCAGATCTTTTGTTGAATCCATTTAATTAAATACATGTTTTTAAGGTTTTAAATGTTCTTGCAAAAAAAAACTTAAATATAAACTTTTTTGGAGTACTACTAAACTATTCATAATTATTGATATATATATATATATACAATAGTATCATTAAACCTTATATTCTGATGTTATCTTAGGCTTATTTATATATTTGAAGTTATTCAGCAAATAATAAAGCTAAAACTACACATAATAATTACTGAATATGTATATATATAATATGTACTTAAAAATAAAAAATATTGGTTAGCAGCCAAAAAATGTGCGCTCCTCGCACATTATTTGCTTGGCAAACTGGTTGAAAAGGAACACAATGACCTACAACATCCATCATTCCTCAGGAAAAGAGTTACATGCAAGCCCCGAACTTTTACAGAGCTTGGGAAAGGGCTTTTGCTCCAGAGTGATCTTTTAAGGGTGTTGTTTTGGGTTATTTAAAAATATAATTTTCTTTATTTGGACGATCTGGTCATCTTAATCAGCTGATTTTATGGATGAATCCTATATTATTAGTTTCAGCCTATACACTTGTTTTAAAAATGACATAAAAAACACGCAGTTATGATCCTCAATCCACAATAGACAAATGACACAGAGAAGTTCACAGGAAAAGACAAACAGAAACAGGAAAGTTAAGGCAAGTATACAGCAAGAGTAAAAGAAGGGCAGCAAGTGTCCAAGCTGTAAGTTATGGAAACTGAAAGCCCTGTAAAGAAACACTTTTAATGTTCAAGACTCAACATCGAGCAGCATTGTACTATCATATTTCCTTTAAAGATATTTTAATTTGGTCTTGCAAAATGAGAATCTTCAAAAATGACCAACATGATGTATAAATAATCCTCAAAATAATTTAAGAGAAAACCCTATGTAAATATGTGAATCTACTTAGATGATGCATTGAACTTCAAAAATAGTAGTTACATGGTCTTTCCTTACGGCAACACTGACTTGGTGATAGTTACAGTGACAGCTATTCATATATTTGGGGGACTCATGGAGTGTTGGATTTTTTGATACTCATGGAATGTTTAGCTTGATATTTGATGGAATGCATGTTTGTTGGCTATATAATGATAATCATTTATATATTTGGACTCAGGGAATGTTAGATTTTTTATAATACTCATTGAACATTAGATTGGTATTTGATGGAATGCAAGATTTCTGTCTATGGAGATTGCCACTTGGTTGACAGAACAGGATTTGGGTTTGAAGATTGATTGAAGTCATGACAGACCTAAGTGAGTTAATTTACTAGTTTGTAACATTGATTTGTATTTTGATATTGTACTCGATCAAAATACAACATAATATTTCTTACTACTACAACTGACTAAATTTCCTCCTATACAAGTTTTTTAGCAGCAACAAATAAAATATATATTAAAATCATGAAGAACAAGGAGCCTGCATAAGCCGTAGCCACTGAAGAAAACAGGAGCACGGTAACCAGGGTTAAACACAAGATTTTCAGGCTGGAAGCCAAAGAAAAACAATTAGTATTAAAGAAACAAGGTTTACTTGTCAGGTTTTTAGGTAATTTTAAAAAAATATTGTACATTTATTACAATTTTACCAAAACACAAAAATACCAAATATTTATAAAATGAAAAGGAAAACTAAATGTATCCCAACGGCACCACATAATCTCTCTCTTTCTCTGATTTTTTCTGCATACATTCATCCACAAAACCACGAATCACATGTCTACCACCCTAACAGCTTCACCACTTTAACAAATCCATCACTTCAATAATAAATTTTTTAAGTTCTAATAAGCAATTTCAAGGAACATGCACTTCAAGTAACTTCACCACTTTAACAAATCCATTATTAAATTTTTAAGTTCTAATAGGTAATCTCTCTCTCCTTCTCTCTCTAGCAGCATGTGTGGAGGGTGGCAACATGTGTGGGTTGCTGGTGGCTTCAGTGTCATCCAAAGCTCCATCTTCTAGGGCCAATCTACCAACACAGATCAGCCAATCCAGAAGTTCAGGCAGGTTACATATTGAACTCACCAAAATACAATCCAAATCAATATGTGAAACCATGATTACACCCTCTTGAATAAAGATAAGTATATGAAATGTATCCGTTACAATAGTGCTCGAAATTGACCATAGCTATAGTTGTTTTTTCTAAATTATTGCATCATTGTTTTTATCATAATGGAAATATTCTCCTAAAAAGGAATAAAGATATTCAACAAGGTAAACATTAAATAAAAAAAGACAGAAATGGTAGGTTATATAATTTCCTAGATTTGTATTCATGGAAGACTTACTTCAATAAAAAAGCATTGTCACGTGTATGTTCAAAGGATTTTGCTATTGCATCGCTCATCCACTCCAGGAAACTTTTGACATAATCAATTGTGCTTGTAGCAACATTTGTCAAGAAGAAGATTGGGAAGGATAAATGATGTTGCGTCCAATACTGAATTTCCACCAAGGTTGGTTCAGATTTCTTTCTTTAAACAACAAAAAGCAAACTAATGGAACAATCTGACCTGTTCCAAAATCAAAAGAAGTTCCAATGCACGGCCAGCTGTATCAATGGGCAACAATACATTGCCATCTCCTCTGAGTGCCTTTACTATTGTATCTGAAAACGCATGAGTAATGGAAAAAAGATATAGTTAAATCAATAAACAAAATGATATGGCAGTGATGTTTAAGCATTCAATTACTTCTCAATAATAACAAACAACAACAATCAAATTTCTATCTCACTATGACAATTTGACCACACAAATCCTTTTCTTCCATTTATTTCTATCATAGCTAGGTCTACTGTTAAATTATATAATTTTAAATCTTCTTTCACTACTTCTAATGAAGTAATTTCATCACTTCTTAAAAAGGAAAAAAAAAGGTGCTTATATTGAAACATAAAAGATAAAGGTTGGTCGAAGAAGTAAATAATGATCACATGGTTGTCCAATTCATGTTCAGAGAAATAGGAAAAAGTTACCTACGAATTCTTGTTCTTTTTGGCGTCTTGAAGGTTGATTGTTCAAAGCATTGTAAGCATCTGTTATCAGCACTGCTGGCCTCACAAAAGATTCAAGAACAGTCCCATTCAAGAGCCTAGATAAATAGAAATTTATTTATTTTCTTGATTATTAGAAAATCAAATAAACAATATACACATATTTTATGTAATGTATACAACAATATACACATATGACAGAAGAAACATCTGTCACTGCCTGACCCCTTGAAAATAAAGTACTCTAGCCAATTCCTCGATATGGCTTTGAAGCACTAATGCATGCATTTTGAGTCTGCAGTAGTGAAAGGACAAACCGCTCTTTCCGATGATTGAAATCAACAGCATAAATGACATCTTCCCCATCTTTAGTTATCTTCCAGACAGTGCCACCCAGAAGATGACCAGAAACATGAGGAGCAATTACTATTCCCTCTCCTTTCCCTATAAAAATTAAAATTTCAAAAAATATCATAAATAAATACAAGTTCGTTCTTAACTAGCCTTGAAATTCACAAGAATATTATGGCCAACCAACCAGACATATGATGGTTTTGAGAGTAAGTCAGTCTAGTGAAGCTCTGGAATGAAGAGTCAACATCATCGAGTGTGAACAAATCAAAGTCAGAAACTTGCTGCAAAATAACATAAAATTGACTTAGGTTCAAATATGAAGTTCAATTTAAAAGTTGTCATCATAAGGCATATTGAGCATGAAAAATAAAACAAAAACAGCAAAACAAAAGTAACAAGTTCCCAACTTCACAAGGGAAAAGAAACATCAATCACTAGCAACACAGAACTAAGTCTTAAATCAAGCAAGTAAAAGGAAATAGCACAAGTCTCTCTATGACTAGAAAACACAATAAACCTTGTGCTACAAAGTTTCAAAAAGAATGAATAACCCTTGACAGTAACACACCACAGACTAGTAACCAAAGAGGCAAAGTTAAAGTCCATCTCGAAAGAGGCTGTTAGAACTAAGGTTTTAAATCTCAGTATCGTATTGAGTATCAGTCCTCTATAGAAAAGACATGTATTAAGGATTGAGAATCATATTGGTGGAAACAAAATATTTTTGTAGAAACAACCTAAAAATTTTAAATTAAAACTCAAGGATAAGATAAAAAAAACTGATGAGCATATAAAAACACCTAGATAAGTTTTTTAGGTAATTATCATTGATAAAATATCAATTAGATAAGAATATGGTAGTCACATATATGAAGAAAAACATTAAATCACATTGAAATGATTGAAAAAAAACTCATATTACAAATGATTTAAAATTCAAGTTACATTTCAATAAAATCTAGGTTATAGTTCAATAGATTTTAGATTATATTTTAATGGAAATTAGGTTATGTATCAATGTTATATAAAGTTACATTTTAATAGAATTTAGTTATAATTCATACATAGAACACAAATTAATAAGATTATGCATGGTACAAGAGAAATTCTATAATCTCCATAATTAAAAATTTTATCAAGTATGCGATTTTAGAGTAATTTATAAATTTTTATTCCTATAAGGTAGTTAATATATTTTTAAAAGATCTCACATGATTTTAATTAAAAAATAGAAAATAATTTTGTGAGAATAAAGTAGAAGAGGAATGTTATTCGTAAGAAAACATAATTTTTCTTTTTTAATACTTCCACCATTTTTATGTAATAATTTTTTTCTTCTATCTTCCCTCTTCTTTTCTTTATTTTTTAATTTTTTCTTTTTTAATGCTTCCACCATTTTTTTATTCATAAGCAAACATTTAAAAAAAAATTAAAAAATATCAAAATTTTAGTATTTTTTAATAATTCTACTGTTTTTTAAACATAAGTTTTATGTAACTTTTTTTTTTTCTTCTCTCTTTCCTTTTTTTATGGGCTTACTTTGGGCCTTCATTTGCTTTTAGTCCCCCTCATTCACTTTTATACTTCTTTTTTTTGCAGACAACCTCAGTCTGATGAATAATATTTTGAGGTTATTATATTAAGAAAAGGGGAAAGAGGAGCCTCTTAGGAAAAACCGCGTGGCAGAAGAGGTCCATGTGTTCAAGGTTTTAGTTCAAAGGTCGGATCATAAGCCTTAGCATAGTATACAGTTATACAGTATCATGCGGTTCCTTTGCTCTATCTGATCATCATATCTTGGGTCGAGGGATAACCGTTAGGTCCGTAGATTTGTTTGACCAAGGCAGGATTTCATTAGAGCACTACGGGGGTGTTTGTACCCGTATCAATAAGAAAACATGAATTTTGTTTTCACGTGAAAATAAATATCACATCAATAAGAAACCGTGTAGACTGGGCGAAATAATCATGTGGCCGCACATTATTACTGCTTACCAAACACAACGCGAATATCATATATTAACATTTGTTCTTACCTTCCGAGATAGATAGTGATCATACATAGTCAGGAGACCCAATCTGTAAACCGGCTCTGTTGAATAAACCGGAGCAGAAAGTCCAAGGTGCTTCATGGCATAGGGCAAGGCCCCGAGATGCATAACATCCGGGTGAGAAAGCAAGACAGCGTCAACCGAAGACGCAACCCTATAAAGCAAATATTAAGGTTATTTATTTGCTGGAACGTGAGCAAGCAAGCACCAATGCACGCAACCCTTCGAGGCTGCAGGAAACCCGCCCTGGTTCGGACAAGACCGAAAGCTAGGGTTTTCGTAGTGACACGGTGAATGAGCGTAGGGCACCTGGTGAGTGGTTTAAGGAGGGCGACGTCGAAGAGGTCGTTCCAGCCGCAGTCGACAAGGAAGTTGAAGCCGTCAACGGTGACGAGGTACGAGAGAGGGTTCTCGCTGTACACGCCGGACAGTGGCGTGATCTGCACCGAAGTCCCCATTTTCAGCTGAAGGAACAGGAGAGGAAAGGGAGAAGTGGAGAACGAGAAGGTTCTGCAAATCGAAGGGTTTTAGGGGAAGAACGAGGAACGGGAGTTCGTTAATTTAAATACACCAATTTTTATAAATATTTATTTCCAATATAATGAGTACTTTTTTGTACGTAAAAATCACCTTGAAGCGGTAAGAATTAATTCAATATTAGATGAACGATTTTTTTTATATATTGATCAAAAAGTTAAGAGTAGATTATAGTAAATTTAAGTTACATTAGTATTTGTATAATAATTTTAAGTGTAAAATATAATTATTTAAAATATAAGAATGTTGATGTAATTAAAAAATATAATGATAAAAAAAAAATATATATCATCGTAGAAATAAAAGTGATTCTGAAAATTAAGATGATTAATAAGTGAATGAGACTAATATTTATACTAAGATCTTTTCTTAAAATTTATAGTCTTAAATTTAAAATCGTAATAAAATTATTTTAAAGTAATAATTTTTAAAAATATAATATTTATATTTAATAGAATTTAAATTAATATATTTAAATCACACAATAAGTGCCTATAAATTTTTACCATAAAGTGGGGTGACGTGGGATGACATTTCCCAAAGGATGACACTTTAACAAGGAAAAAATACAAAATCACGTGAAATAGCAATTGCAATCGGTAAAAGAGTGCATAAACTATTTTTAATAATGTCATATTTATTCTTAATAATAAAAATTATTTTTCTGACAATAATCATGATATACAAGAAATATTAGTGAAATTATCATATTTGTGTAGGATTTTTTTTTGTAATAACAGAAAAATACATATTCATTCTTCTAAACGTACACTTATACCATATTGTAAATAATGTATACAACATCACAATTTTTTGTTTAATTATGTAATTTATCTTATATTATGGATTTATTATTTCTGTAGAGACGATTGGTCTCTTACAAATGTGATAATCATCTAAAATCACTTTACGTGAGAAAATAAAGACAAGGGCATATCCTCTCACGTAAAGTGATTTATATCTCAGGTGCTAATTAATATACAAGATTCAAGCTAATCTATGGTGTTACGGGTATGTTTGAAAAGAATTTCAATAACTTCAGAAATTAAATAAAGTTTGGAGGTAGTTTCCAAACGAAGCCTACGATCAAAAATGGAAGTTTCAAAAAAGAAAACTGCAGCACTCAAATTCTTCCTTTGGTCCACCAACTGAGCATGTGAATTTCATTCAAGTTGTAAAAAAGATTAACCTGTGAAAAAACAAGAATCAAGATTAGTGAAATTGGAATGTAAACAATCATGCACAACAATGGATGGATGGGTATGGGCTACCTCATCCGGATGAATCAATATAAGCAGCACAAATTAGCATCGTTCAGTACAAACCATTCCAAAGGAATGAATGGATCTCGATTTTCATATACAAACATCAGTTAAACCAATACAAATTCATTCGAGTCTCCTGCATTTACAAGGTCGAAATGAAAGCGATGCACACAAGGGGAGCACAACCCCTCACAATTTTCTCTTCTTTCCAAAAACACAACTTATCTTCATGTCGCACCCATTGATTTTCTCAATCCTGGCGATACAGGCATTCATTCTTTCCAAAACTATGGTCATTTTTTCCATATTGCTGGCAGTTTTGCTTCTAAATAAAGATAGTTTATCAAGCATTTCTTGATCAACTTCAAGTGCTGCTCCATTGCTAGGGCTAGGTTGCTCACCTTCTGCAGAGGTGATGTAATCAATAGATGGATGTTAGCGACAATCTCCCAAATAATACAAGAAAGCAATGATATATTAGTTTCGAAGAGAAATGCAGTATTTCAAGATCTTGAAACTCGAACGCCCATCAAAGCTCACACTCATTTCAATCACATTACAACAGGGAGTGCCCATGGTATCCTCGTAAATCCCAAAACTTTCAAATCTTAGCCATCAATTTAAGGGATGGATGGTGAGATTTAAAATAAAATCTGTAACTAACAATTGGTAATTAGTGATTTATCTCACAAAAGCATGAGTACCATAGAATTCTTTCTAACACTGTTGTCTCCACATTTAGGGAATGCCCATAATACTGTTATGATTACCAAACCAAAACTTCTAAATATTGACTACCAATTAAAACATAAATGGTGAGATTTAAAATGAAATCTGTAACTACAAGCCTACATCTACATTAACTCTAAAGTTTGCAGGATAAAGCCCTACCTGTAGCCTGTAGGAGGAAAGAGTACAGTGGAGAAACTAGGAAGTGTTCTATAAATAATCTCATAGAAAAAGAGAAAAGCCACCGTCCCAATTTTTTAAGAAAAGGTGTCACAAGAAACCCAAATGTGAATCAAGTGTCCGTTCCATCTATGGCTCATGTGCAATATTATATCAATGTAGTGAATATACAATAAAATTAATAATGAGATGACTAATAAGCATGAAATGGCTAGATTAATCAATTCTGAAAGTTAACAACCATGCGGAGAGAACTTTATTCATGTGGTTTTTTCTTGCCATATAAAATCAATTTCATCTCAACAGATTTACAGGGACCATTGCAGCTTACAGGTTAAAACACCCAAAAAATGGGACTACCACAACTAAAAACTCCATCATTCAAAACCCACAGTCATTCCAACACTTGGCCAGCATTTCAAATGTCTGGAAAACTAGCCAGTCAGCCAACAGTGCGGAACATCAAATTCAGAACATTTCTCCCCTACCATTATCTCAAGCAACACGATTTCACACTAATCCGCAACAACATTCGAAGAAGACAAAAAAAACGAAAACATACAAGCATCACTTTCTTTTTCCAAAAACACAGGACCTTCTATAAGCTTACCGCCAGCACCAGCGTGCGACGAACTAGGTTTTCCTTCTCCCAGGTCTAAATTCTCCGGAAGCTTCGGCCTTTGGGCAACGAGTTTGGAGGATAACGCCTCGACAAGCCGATCGGGTATGGTCCGCCGGAAATACCGGATTTTCTCAGCCATCTCCTCCACCTCCCTCTCCATCTCTTGAATTTCCCTCTCCTCCTCCTCCTCATCTCCGCCACCGCCAACTTCTGCCACCCCTGCCGCCGCCCCTGAGCTCGTCCCGGGATCCGACGGCGATAGGGTTCTGAGCTTCTCGGATGTCTCCATGGGAGGTGTCGTACGCCGGGAGAGTGTCGTGCTGCCGTCGTCTCTCTTTTTCTCCCTAGGGTTTGAAGTCAGTCTCTTTCCACCAGCGACCGGAGCTAAGCAAGGAGTAGAAGTGACGACCGAGATTTGAAATCTGCAGAAGTCGTGGCGCTTTTTTTTCTTTCTTTTCTTCAATTTCTTGAATTATTTATGAAATATTCTTGATAATTTTAACATAAAAAAACAAAAGATCATATTTTTATAAAAGATCGACAGGAATACACATGAATATTCATTGATTTAAAATAATAAAATTTTTCAAGTATATCGATCTCTCTCTTGAAAAGAAATATTGATTAATTTTGATGTGTAAAAAATTAATTTAAATAAAAAATTAACAAAATTTTCTCAGGCAAAATATCTTTTAGTTTAAAATGACGAATTCTTTTTTAAAAAAAGGTAAAATTTAATACATACATGTTATAAATATATTATTATAACAAAAAAATTAATAATTTATTTTATAACAGGCAGATCTTTAATTGAAATGACGAAAGAAAGACACATCTTCCGTTGAATATAAAATATTTTTTTTAAATGATATATACAAATTAATAAATCTTGATTGTAACAGAAAAATCACTTCAAAAATCTTTGCAATCAAACGAAACCTTAAATCTTCAAATTAAAAATAAACCTCCAATTAAGATGATAACTGTTCTTTTATATTACTCTTTACTCTACAAATTATATATCATACAATCAGCCAATTTTCAAAGGTACCAAAAATATCATTAACACAAAATGAATATTAAGGTGTGTTTAAGAATACTTTTTTTCATCTTCGAAAGTTAAACATAACTAAATTAAAATTACTTTTACAAACAAAATTGAAATTACATGTTAATTTGAACGATAAAAATTTATACATTAAAATCTATACACTAATAATGATGTTAAGAACGATTTTAAGAATTAAAAAAAATTAGAATCAAATAGAACCTTAATTTTCTTTCACTTAAAACATGTTGAATTTGATAGAAAGAAAATTTTAAAATTCACGAGAAAGTCAAATAATAATAATAATAATAATGAAAAATAAATAATCCTACCATTTTTTGAATATAAACACATCTCACGTATCTTCTACTAATGAGAAAATACAAAACAATCCTACTTTTTTTTGGGTTTATGTAATCAATCTAAATCACAATTTCCCGATGGCTCATTTCTGCAAATGCTTCAACGATTCAGTTTCAAAGTAGCTTTTTAAATTCTCAAAATGAAGATGCTAAAATTTTCAATATTTTGTATAATTTCTTATTAATTTGAAATACACAAATCTCTCCTAAAAATGCATTTTTCTACGTGATATGTTACCATGTATTGTGAATAGTCAAGAGCGATCCCACTCAATGCTCTAAACAAGGAGTAGATTTTGCATCGAGGCAAATTGATGCAACAAAGAACTGTTTCAAGCAAACATGCATAATGATCAGAGCAATTTCAAATTCCTTTAACTATGTAACTAAGGAGGGGTTTGTCTCCTTTGAAAATTAATGAAAAAAAAAAATCTAAATTTATTATTATTATTGATATATTAAAATTTTAAATTTTTAAAAAATTAAATATAAATTTTCATAACATATACAAATAATCCTATAAAATTTTTCATTTTCAAATTTTTAACATTTCAACAATAAAAAAAATTTCAACTTTTCTTTTTTTTCCAGAAAACACAAACACCTAAACCATCCAACCATATCGACACAACCCAATATAGTCAAATTGTATCAATCAATAGCACACACAATTTAGTTGGTCATATACCTAAACTAAGGTCATGTGGATTCATATCGACATGACACTTTTGTAACTTTTTTAATAAATAAAATAATAAACTTTTATTAAATTATATACATTATATATAACTTAGTGATTTGAACTTGTTAATGAATAATATATGATTACAGATTTAAATCTCACCTTTATACATCTTTTAATATTTATAAAATATAAATTATATTAATATTATATTTCTTTTTAATAAAATAAAAAATTAAGAAAAATGAACTATACTCTCATGACCTAACACAACTCGACACAATCAAATTATGTCAGTTAATGACACAAGCCTAGTCAGGCTAAGTTGATAGGTCATGCCTAAGCCACATATTGCAAGTCCAATATAACCCAATACGAATAGTGTTTATGCTCATTAAAAATTCAAATCATCTATTTTAAAGCTAACCAAACAAACAACCCTAAAACATTGTGTTCTTTGAACTACAAAGAAATGTTGTGTACTTCTGGCACCGTTATAAAGATCGATCTTACAGGACTTCTGGCACCGTTACAATCCACAGACAAATAACAGCAAAATCTTATGCCTAAAGGCCAGAATATCATAAATACAGCACACATAAATATACGCCATGGGAACCATCAAGGGTAAAGCAAAAAAAAGAAGGAACTACGAATATTTTCACATGAACAGTTCATTGAATCATACCTCCACCATTAGATTTATCAAATCAGAGCATACTCCCAATACCATCAATGTGAAATTTCAAATCTGAACTGGTTTTTCCAAATCCAGACCAGGAAACTGACCGATATCGTGTCCGGCAATAGCTTTAAATGTCTCATGCAAACCAACACCAAAGGCCTCTGGTTGAGTCCCACCACTTCTGAAATAGTCTGCTAACTGCATTCCAGCAAAACATGAACACGAGGGAGATTTAAGATATTTTGGGTCAAATGGTATTTGATACAGATGAAATAAATCTAGAAGTTTATTTTTCCAAATGGAAAAAGGGTTTTTAAGTAACAAACCCTACAGTGGCGATAGGCACAAACAAATAGTAATCAGCTTGACAAGTTGTATGGATATAGATCTAATATCTACCAATAATCCAATTCAATAAAATAAAATTCACCATTAGAATATTCCAATCTAATTCACTGTTGAGCATAGATTCATATATTAAAATTCAATACGGAAAACTTACACTTATTTGTGGCAAAATTCTATGATACTCCTTACCTTATTTCACATGAAATAATAGATTACTTAAATTATCTTTATCAGATGTCTTAATAAATTAACTACTACTCTTTAGTGATGAAAGTTTGAGCAATAACAACATAAATATTATTAAAATTGGGGAAAAGGTGGCCTAGGCACAACTAGAAAACCAAAACAGCAAGAAACATGTTCAAGGGGAAGAACCCAAAGCAAAACACAGACCAAACTGAGAAAAAAAACACAAAACATCACTCAAAACCAAAATACACAACTAGCTAGATATCACCATGCAACAAGAGATTCCAGCTAAGCCAGCACTACCTTGTCTGATAAATTAGCAGCTGCTCTCGAGCCTCTGGTCTGATCCATAATGCAGTGGAATGCAATGGTCCTAAATGTCTTCATCCAGTGCCAACCCTTGGAAACTCTTGTTATGTCACTCAAACCATCGCCTCTGATATAATGCATCAGCAATGAATAGACATCACATCTTCCGCCAATGCCTAACAAGCCTCTTCTTCTTCCATACAAACCAGAATGACGTCACCTCAACCCTATTCAGCTCACCAGGACCCATAAGAGTATCCCATGTCTCAAATGAAGAAATTAGTTTTACTTATGACAGGGACTTTGAACTTCACTAATTAAAAAAAACTACGTTAACTATTTTGTTATTGATATATTTTCATATATAAATTATATAAGGATCCATAATCTTATAAATTTATTTTATTTTCCCAAATAAATTCTAAATTAGGATGATAATATTATCTTTTAAATTTTAGATATGATATCAAAATGAAATCGAATTGTTTTCATTAATATGAATAAGAGTCAATTGATTTTATAGTATTGGATTTAAATAAACATGAATTCCAATGAAACTAAACTATAAAGGTACACACATTAATGCGAATTAGTTTTGTTTCAATGTATGTATCATATATGTGATGGAGATGAAAGAAGAAAGAATAATAAAAAAGAACTATTAAAGAAAAGAATCAGAAAGTAAGCTAGTGGCTCAATGCCTCTGTCAGTCCAATCCATATCACTACAATTCTCGTATTGGTTTCATAAATCAATAATTTCACTTTATTACACACAAGGTGCATTTGATGAGAGTTATTTGCCTTTGAGATTGGAAGAGAGAGTACAAACCATACTTAGGGATCAACAAGCCATGAAGCAAGGCAGTGGAGTATAGAAGAAGCTGATCGCCATAAAAAAAGACAGGTCAAAGGAAAGAGCAAAAAATCTATTTCGTCCTTTTTTGAAGACACACTTTGATAAGATCTTGCCAAACCATCTTTATAGATACCTGAAAAAACTAGCCTTCTTGCAATCTTTCTTGTCAAGAGGAGGATTTCAATCAAATAGGACACTCATAACTTGCTAGCCAATAGGTGTGAACCATCTATTCTAGTTGAATAGGAAGTAATACAAGTGACATAAATCAAATAAATAAATGTAAATAAAATTATAGTTAAAATCTTCATAAACCCAACAATAGCAACATGGGATTAACTACATGAATCATTTTCTATCATGTATTTCTATTTATGGTTAAATTACATGAACTTTGACTTTTACTCACAATTCTTAAGTTGTTTTAGATCTACATCTACTTCTTTTAATTTCTTTTACACTAATTAATCATCCTCACCTAATTGGCGCATATCTTGGTTTCTTAATGAAATTACCTAAGTCAAATTTCTCTTATTATTTATCTTCAATTGGTGCAACTCTTACTCTATTCTTAATAAAATCATTTTATAGCTTATCACTAATGGTATTATCACTTATCTAACTTGCATATGATCATGCTTTACACCCTAACATTCTAAACCATAAACTATAGTTGGAGAATAGTAGTTCTATAAAATTTTCCTTTTAATTTTAAGGATATCTTCCTTTCATATAACACTCTAAAAGAATTTCTCTACTTCATCCACTCTGCTTTAATCTTATGAATAATATCTCTTATAATTTCACCATTGTTACTTATTATAACGTGATTTCCTCGCATCACAAAGTGGATCAAGCTTCTGCTCATAGAACACTCCACACCGAATTCATAGGCTTAAAGAGGATGAGGTGGGTTCTCTAAAGGTCCAAGAACATTCTTCATTTCTATATTTATGATAGATTTTACAACATTCTTTATTGTCTTTTTCAATAAAGTCAAGAACATTATTGGGAAAAGGTATGATTACCATTATTACATTCATTTGTTTTTCTTTCAGAAAATGGTGATGTCATACAAAAAAACTTCATGGAATAATCTTATATTAGTGAAGATGGCTACAATAACCAAATCCAAATGTTTTTGAGTCAAACATCCACAGTTCAATGTAATATGAGAGAAACAAGCTCATATAGACCTAAATTCAAATGCATCTATGATTGATCCACATCCAACTATGATGACTATAGAACCTAAAGATGCTCATAAATGAGGAAGAGAATTGAAATAATTCCACATTGAAAAAAGTAAGAACAAGATTTGCAATTTTCTAATATAAGAAGATTGCAGTTAGAGACACATGGATTTCTTGATTCAAATTCAAATAGTACTGAGTTAAAATACTACCTTTACACAATTATGAATGGAATTACTACATGTATGTAAACCGGCAAGTTGGTGCTAACTTATGGGTTGCAACAGATCACCACTCCACTGAAATATCTCAATGTCTCTCTACGAGATACATATATAGCAAGGGAGAGTGAGACAAGGGAGTGGTGGGTATCTAGTTGCATAGAATTGCAAACGAATTATGAGACTATCGATCAAATAATATTAAAAATTCCACATCCTTCGGGAAAAAATCCAACCATTTTTGAGTTTTAACCCAGTAGTGCACATTTCCTCCAAAAAAACCTAGAAATGTCCAAATTGAAGGACTCCAAGAAAAAAAATTTCCATTTATATAAAACGCATAGAGAGAAGAGAAATCACCACTTACATGATTAGCAAGAAAAATCCCACTTAATACTGCATCTTCAACACTTGACCCAAGTAACCAATCACCACAAATTCCTGCTCTCCCATAAGGATCAAATATGCAGGGGATTCCTGGGGTGTTGGTTGGGAGAGCCGCACCCCTGCGAAGTGAAAAATATAAAAATTATAAAATTCAATGGATCATCAGATAATGGAATCAATTAAGATTTTATAATAAAGAATCAAAAGCATCATTTCTAACCATAATTGAATCTTTGTATAAAATGGTGGATTAAGTGATCCATTTGGCAAACCAAGTGCCATTTCTACACCATGAAACATCTCCTTCTTTACTTTTTCAGCAGTAGCATTAGGAATATTTTCCTGATGAGAAAGTACAGGCGTGAGTTCTTCAAAGAGAGGTTTGATGTTTCAAATACAAGATTATGCTCACATGCTAAGTAATACTGATGGCAATGAAATGAGTAGCATCACCCAAAAGTGCTCTCTTAGAATAGCATCACACATAATACCAGACATGCATCTAACCTGTGGAACTTTGTTTTGTTTCCCATATGTAGCTGTGCTGAAAAAGGTCCAGCACTCAGACATCTTACTGTGAGAAGGCTTAAGCTTCCTTGTGTTATTTGCCATCCATGAAAGGGAATCAATACCTTTCACAAATGCTCCTTCAAATTCTGGCATAACTCTACTTTTAGAAATTGGAATTGGTTCATCAAATGCCGCAAGAAGTGCCCAAATAGAACTAAGCTCCAATCTCTACAAACAACAAGTTCAAACCTGTCCTTAGATGCAGCTAAAACAGCAAGCCACCAATGGTCTTAGTTTTCAAATTTCAGTAAGCATAACTGAATGATTAATGTAGTATCTGCACCTTCATTTGTTTAAACAGCAATGGTAATCCAGATGATGAGAGCAAACGATTTGCACATTTTCCTGTCACCAAAGAAAATAGAACTTAAGCTAGACTGAAGGAAGGTTTGTACACTTGGAAACAAATGAAAACCAACAAGAAGACAAACATTTTTCATTTGACTAGAAAGTGTCATTTAAAATAGGATGTCTCTGCCTATGTTCCGTTGAAAAACAGGTTTCTTTTGGTTTTTACCACAACTTTAATTCTTTTTGAGCAGCATACAAGCTTTAAATTTTTACCTTCCTTTTACATCCAAGACGGCAGAATTTGAAAGGAAAATATTTTTCAGTGATTTCTATGCATGCACAGGCATTAAAATAGAAGGAGGCACCTGGATGAATATAAATATATTTGCAAATATAAAAGCATCACAATCATTAAAATATTTGGATAAAATAAATTATAATTAATTACACATAATACAACTTCAAATACATAATTTTATCATATAGCATTGTATTTCACAAGGGCAAATAGATAAATACGTGTTTTTCAAGGACATACACACCATTTCAATGTTTTCCCATGGTATGCAAGTAAAAACACCTATTTTAAACATAATTAGATATATAAAAAAAAGTACGATTGCATTTTTAAACAACAAAATAAGTATTTAAATAATGAAATTATATCAAAGAAAGCAACTCAAAAGATGAAATTTTAAATAATTAAAAAATCCATTTAAATGGCCAAAAAAGAAAAGACAACTGCTTTCTCAGAAAAAGGGCAAAACAGCACTTTTTTTCTAAATTGATTTTCCCCATTTTTCCAAAAAACAAAATATATAGGAATGAAAAACGTTTAAAAGACTTTTTGTTTTATAACAACAATGCATCCAAGAAATTTTCAGTGAGGGCGAAGAATCAATATATGGGTATGCATGTCTAACTTGAAGACAATTAAACCACAAAAAATATCTAATTGAAACACACCAAGCATAAGGTGATCCACCAAAATTAAATTTGCAAATCTTTCAAAACAATGATGCTGATAAATGTAAAAATAGCTGAACCAACACAAAATGAATACATTACTTCTTGCATGGAAAACCTTTTACACCAACACCAATAATCTAAAGATTATTTAAAATTAGGTTAAATTAGAATATATCTATATAATAATTCCAAATGTTTGAAAAGCAACATTCAACTTTCCATGGTTATGAATAAAGTGGTTGTCAAGGAAGATGTATATACAATTTTTTTTAAATCTAAACAACATTTCATTAAAAGCCATGTTTAAGAAAATAGTTCTAAATGCACCTTAAAGAAGAAGATGGACACCTCCCTTTTTAATGATAAACAAGGATACAACTTTTATATGAATAGAAAAATAAATATTTTATCATAACAAATCAATTGCTTCAAAAAAAGTAAATATTTCAAACTAAATTTAAACCTATACAATAGCAACAATAGTCATAGTCATAATCTGACTACATGAGGTCAACTACATAAATCCTTTTCTTCAATATATACTGAACTGAAACATATATTACAATATTTATAGCTATGACTTGGAAGATCTTCTAGTTGGATCAAAATAATTGCACCATATACATTACCATTGTGTGCAATAACTATAGCATCAAAGGAACCGCAAGGCTTTCCATTCTCACTTAAGTACCACATCCCATTAAATGGCTCAATTTTACTTATCCAGCAAGGTCTCACAAACTCAACCATGCTCTTCTGCAAATCAATTGTAATATCATTTTTAATTGGGTATAATAATCAAGAAACTACTCAAGGGATTACCAAACGAAAGCATTAGGTAAATGAAAACTAGAAACAATAAAAACCCAAAACATAATCCCACTACATGGGGTTAACCAAAATGAGAAAAAATTAAGGATGAAGATTAGAAGAATTTACAAAATACTAAGGATGCAAAAAATATATTCATACAATATACACTAATACAACCACCACCAAGCATTGTCCTAATGTAGGATAAACAACAAAAAAACTCAATACTTTTCTCCACATGTTACAACTATTTTATATTTCATTATTTTCCAATGATATAATTTAGCAATGTTCTACTTTGTGTGTTTTCATTATTTCATTATTGTCCAACAATGGTTGCTTTACAGTTAAATCCTGTTATATTTTTTGGTTGATGGTGGCATCCAGTTTAAATATTATTAGGATATCTGGAATTCAAAGGTCCCTTTAAAAATGAAAATTTTTGCTTGGCTGATTCTTCATGATAGAGCATTAAATAAACATAAGCTCCATAGGTGGGGGTAGACAGCTGATGCTGTTTGCATTAGTTGCAATCTCAACGTTGAAACTTCTAATTCTAAACATGTTTTTGTTGATTGTAATGTTGTGTTTGTCTTTTGGAAATTCTTTCTTGTAAACATTACGGATATCATGGATGATAATTTCCTTCATAATGCTATCTTCTTCAATATCAAGATCAAACTCAATTTCCCAAAATCTGTGTGGACAACGTTGCTCTTTTCTTTCTTTTGATTTTCTTGGCTCCATAGGAATCATGTTGCCTTCAATGATTTCCATGAGATTATCAGCTCAATAGTCTTCAAAAATTTTAATAATGCTCGTATCTAGCTTAATATCCTTGTAGGAGGTGAGGACAAAGATCTCCTTAACAACATCAAATCTAAATAGGAAGCTGAATTGCCTTCATCGTCCTAGGTGTTGGACTGCTGGCAAATGTTGATCCTATTATAGGTCTTCAATACTAGGCTAATGTGGTCAATTCTAGCAATAGCTAATCTGCAAACTTTTTTCACTTGCTGCCTTTTGCTTTTCTGATACTTTTTATGAGTGTGTTGATCTCAATTGTTTCCTTTACCTTTTTGTAGTTGGTGCTGTTGTTTCAGGAGGTTTCTTCCTACTGATTTGTGTTGAACTGCTGTAGTGTCCAACTGCTTTTTTATTGATATTTTATATATAAATTTCAAAAAAGAATTCTCTTCACAAGGCTACAAGTGTCTGAAACTACATTAAGATCTATGCATCTGACATAATTGCTCCAACATGCTAAAGTTTCCTCCATTCCTCCACACAACTCACTACTTCGGCTTAAAAATACCTGTCATCATGTGCCAAATCCCAAAGGATTCTATTATTTCTCTCCAACCATCACCTCTACCATATGCCAAGGGGAATCATACAAAAATATTTTTATTTTGTAATTGTCACTAAGAATAAATACTTAATTCAAAACATAAATAAATATATATAAAGTATAATTGAAGTGATAAACAACAAAATAAGAAACAAAATAGTGAAACTCTATCAATAAAAACAATTAGAAAGATAAAATCTAAAAAATAAAGAACCATTTAAATGGCCAAAAATGGAAATTTGGTTTTTTCTCAAAATTGGGGAAAATGGCCATATGGGAAAAACTGCTTAAAAATGTTTTCCCATTTTTCGAGAAATGAAATACAATGAAGCAAAAAAACAAATAAACGATTTTAAAAAATCTATTTTTCCATTTTTTTACAATAATGGACTTGATAGTGAATATTCTGTTGTTCCATAGCCATATGTGTAAAGGATTATCAACAAAGGCAAGAAATGAACTAAGTCTAAAGAAGCTTGACTAGGTCTAAAGACTTTGAATCATTCAAGTTCCTTTGGAAACAGATGTCCCACATGACCCTTTCATAAAACACCTAAAGCAATTAGCTACACTTACTTGGGCAGAGGATGCAATGGCACAATGCATTTCTTCGAAGCTTATCAAAGTGCTCATACATAACGCGAAAGACTCCTAAACACACCTAAGTGCCTAGGTGCCAAAAATAAATATAAAAGAATAATTTCTATATTTTTGTACTTTTATATAAAATTATTGACTGATACTTACATTTTAAGCTCAATAATGGTAGACAATTAGAATACACAAAGGCATCACAAAATTTACATAGAATACAATAACATTTATAATAAAAGAAATATCTAAAAAAACAAGTTGGACATTTTGTAATGCCTTCACAGCTAGGCAACACCTAGATGTCCTTGCAAGTATGACTTCCACTCATCCATAAAAAATGTCTTCATTTCCACTACATTAACATTCTTTCTCTGCATTGCCCAACTTTAATGTGCCTTAAATCATAGTTGATCTGGTAGATGTCCTATAATCTTTTTCATTCAGTCATTGACAACTTCCAAAAACAGTTGTAGAAGCATTTTCCATTTCATTCCTCCCTCTTTAATACTCTGGTCAACAATCTACCTTGATATCTCTATCTTATCAACGTACCTTAAACAACCATATACAGGAATTTCTTGAGCACCCAAGATACTACATCAAATACTGGGTCCAATTATATGACAATGTGAAATGGAGAATATCATACCTGAAATGATGAAAAAATTGATGGATGTCATCTTTGTAAAATGTTATATGGAAACAATAAATATCAATGCATTTAATTTGTCACGGATAGGGAAACTATGCATAAAATCCAAACATATGTATAGAAGTAGTGGTTTTAACATTTAATGTGGGTTGCACACTTGAAAATGAATGGAAACTTATGGAGAGAAATTTTTTATTTGAGCAAAAAATATTGTTTAGAAACATAGTTCTTGTACTTGTTTTCCATCAGAAAAGAGTTTCATATAGTTTCCGGCACAAGTTAAAAATGTTCTCTCTCCTTTCATGCCAACGAGATTCGCACATGTGTTTTGCTTACCGAAGTTATCACTCCAATAACACATGGAGCTTCATATGATAGCCCCAAACAGGGACTCGGGACTATGTTTTTGGGTCTATAGGCCGTTTTCTCTGGCAGGGCATTCAGGTTTTACTCATTTTAGGTTCTCTTTTTAGCTTCCCACTTTTCCATTATTCATTTCCTGGGTGTATCTTATTGATGATTATTAATGAGATTCATCTTAACCTTCTCAAAAAAATGGGAGGAGAAAAAAAATACTATAATGTTATAGATATTATTATTAGTTATCCACAAATATATGGTATGATTTCTACTTAAATTAAACAACTATTAATCTTTAACCTAAAGGACTTAATATTCAACATATTTTATTAAAATTTGATTGTTAAATTTTAGATGAAAAGTTACCGTGAATGCAACTTTGATGGGTTCGATTGGTACGAAATTTAACGTATCATAGGTAATCATATATTAATCCACCGTATAATTAAATTTTAGTTCTAAAAATAAAATATTAAAATATAGACATATTTAGATAAAATTTAATATACGCACCTAAATGGGATTTCCTTTTCATTGTTTGATTTAACTTTGACCCTGTTTGAGATTGTCTCGAAAATCCTCCATTATCATTAGAATACCAAAGATGATTGAGTCTATGTTTTAAGTTGAAGTGTCATACTGACACTCTTTACCAAACTTCATGTATGGTATGTCGTCTTTCCTTTAGTTTGGTGAGTCTGTCATACAATAGAGATTAGGCCTTTTTCTTTGTTCTCTTTCTTGGCTTGTAAATTTGTCTTTTTACAAGATTAACGTGACTTGCTAACGAAAACATAACCATTGATTCCATGAAATTCCAAGTCATGCACGGGAAATTCTTTTGTAATAACATTGTTTGGCATGGCCAAGAAAAAATTCAATACCCAAAAATAGATGCATTTAGCCATGTACACGATGAAATGGAGAAATCGTGTGGTACTTGAAAAAAGTAAAGTAAAAGTGTGTAATATTATAAATCACCTTAGATAGAAGTGAGTCTGCAAGGGGGCGCATTCCTTTGACACCAATGTATCTTGTTGGTGAAGAAGGAAACGCAGCGAAAGTGCCATCTTCCCTGAGCTCCCCAATCATCCCCTTCCATTCCCGAACCAAATCCCTTTCCATCCATCCGTCAACTACTGCCTGAAATCGAGGATCACTCACCGTAAAAAACTGCGCGGCATGATCAAACACTAAAGCAGACTGCGGTTGGCTAACAGTCCTGGTCCCCAGCCTCCCACCCAAACCACGCACGCCCTGAATAAAAGGGCCAAACAAATGTTTTAAAAAACAAGAGGCAGAGCAAATAACAAGAGGCCGAGCAAATAACAAGAGGCCAACTTTTTCCGAACCCAACGAAGAATACGAACTGTATCGAAGACGGTGGAACGGATGCCGTTCTGCTCTAGAGCGGACGCGCACATCAGGCCGGAAACGCCCCCGCCGATGATCCCGACCACGGGGTCGACCGATGACGGCGGCGAGGTGAAGTTCACCTGCTCCTGCGCAAAGGACTTCTGGCGAATGGACCGTCTGGAGGTCTCGTACCGGGCCGTTCTCCTCCTCAGTGGCCGGCCTTGCCGCCTTCCCGAGCCGTCGTCTCCCCCTTCCTCGGAAGCGCACGAGGGGGCGCGGGGTGGAGGAGGGCCGATGGAGAAGACGGCGGAGTATGGTTTGGCGGTGGCGACCGGCATCTGGAGGATAAAGGATGAGGGCGAGCAACGGAGGCGGGAGGACGCGGAGGCCATCGCTGCGCCGGGAAAAAAAAAAAAAACGGCGGGGAAGCGAAGTGAAAATAACAACGAAATTTTTTTTTAACTTCTATAAATTTTAATATATAAATTTTTATTATTTAAATTATTATATAATTTTAACTTTATTTATAAAATTAACTTTAATTTTAATTTTAATAATTTTAACTTTTTTTAACTCCTGTAACTGAAAAATACTACTTGTGAATGCATCATAAGTCTAAAAAATATTTTCCATTATTTTTGACTTATTATTTAACTTTTTTTTCAACATTTTTGTACATTTTAAAGGTATAAATTCTTTATAATCACTAAAATGATATTTTAATAGTTAAAAAAAATTTATTAAAATGTATGATCTCAAAGAAAATTTATGTCTTTAGAAATAATAAAAAATAGTAAACTTTTTAACTTATTATTTTTCAATATTTTACATTATTTCTCGTATTTTAAAAAACGTGAATCTCCTGAGATTCAAAATTTTACTGATGTAGTAAAATTATTTCAATATGATAATTGTCTAAAGAAAAAAGAAAGGCAATGACATGTTATTCTGTAATGGCATGTTATAAAAATATATTCTGTTTTACATCAATTCACACACATCATTATTATCACATTAATCTTTACTATCATCACTTATTACATAATTTATTGTAAAATTTAATTCTATTTATTTCATTCATAACTACTTAAACTCTCTACAATTTTTGAAACTAAAATGTCTTGTTATCAAGTAAGACCTTAGAGTTTCTATAGACTTTGTTAAACAAAGATTTGTGTCATCCAAATTAAGTAAAATTCAATTTTACTTAATTTCAATGTTTGTGAAATTTAATTTTACTCTACTTTTTTGTTTTTTTTTAAGTTTCGTTTGGTATCATTATTACTATATAAATTTTTATCATATAATTTACCATAAATTTAATTCTGTTCAATAACAAGATTTAACTTTTAACTCTTTATAATATTCAAAATTAAAATATTTTGTTACCAACTCTTCGTAATATTTGAAATTAAAACATCATGTTACCGAAAGCAACGAGAGACTACGGTGTTGGTAGCTGTGAGTGCTTTTCAAGACGATTTTCTTTCCTGATTCACATTTCAAAAGCCTAATGATTGTTCTCAAAATCAAATACCAAAATCCAGCCACATAAAAAAGCGACCAAATGCACACGCTTGTTCATGGCAATATATGGCAGAGAATTGTTATCTGGGAGTTCAAATCACAAGTTCTCAGATCCCAAAATGAAATGCGATTTCAATTTTATTATGCTTCCAGCGCAGTACGATTTATGAACAAACAAAAACAAAATCCCAGGTCCCAAGGAAGGAATTTCGCTATACTCCAAACAATGATACAAGGCATCCACTGAGAGAAAAAGAGATCGCACGGAAATTACGCATTCCCCTTCTCAACTGACAGACAGAATGGTAAAATTGGCATGCACAAATCCGCATCTTTTCACTTGAAACGAACAGTCTATTCACCCTCGTTGAGAATAGGAACGATTAGTGGCTTTAACTGTGCAAGATAAACAATCGCCCACCTGTGAAATTGACAAGCATATTAGAAACATGACACATCGAACAGAAACATAATCCTATCTATCAATGCATGGTAACAGGAGTTTAATCTACCTAATTAATGGTAAGCTATGTCACCTCTAAAGCTCATATTTTCTTCTCTTGTGATTTGAAATACTAAAAAGAGAGTAGTAAACAACTGAAGAAAAAGGCCCAAGAATGAAAGGAACGAGCAACCTCGAGGAACTTAAGAATGCAAATTACATTACCAAGTGGCTAATTTTGGTATCGATCGTCTTTACTAAAATTCAAGATCCACAATTTGCTCTGCTTCTACCAAGGGCATCTCTGAAGGATTTCTTAGCTGTTGTTTCTTTCTGAATTCTGATGCCATCCTCAAATCAATCTTGACTTGAATGAAGCTCTTGCAACTACCTATGGTACCTAAAATACTACACATGATTGAATGTTACGGTCAGTCAGTCTCTTCTAAGGACAATCTCTGAACGATTTCTTAGCTCTTTCATTCCGAATTCTGATGTCATCCTCAAATCTTGAGTCGAATGAAGCTCTTGCAACCATCTACGGTACCTAAAATATTAGACACGTTTGAATGCTAAGTTACAGTCAGCCTAGCTCTTGAAATTAGCTCCAGATGAGTGTTCGACTATTCAATTGGTATTGGTTACGCACTTAACTTTAGGGGAAAATAACAATCCTTAACAATAAACATGATGGTTGACGTTCTCGTTATTTTATGGCAGAATCTAATAGCTAATGCTCGGTGGAAGTTCCATTTCCTTCGGATACTGAGAAATTTAAGTTGTGCTTGCCTGAATGAAAAGGTCAAAGTACAACCAAACAGGCTGAAACCTAAGAACCACAAAAAAGGTTGTGTAAAGCAGCTATAAAAAAGCTTCTAATCTATCCATCCTATGGATCAGGGCATGTGCACATCAAATACTAACAAAAAATAAACCATTGTCAACTTCTTTCAAAGTCTTTCACACATTGATGGTTTCATACTAGTTCCTCTCACATAACATGTATTGTAACAATTTCTAAAACTGGTTCCTACCACACAGCTTTTCTTGTATCAATTTCAAATCAAATGCAACTCTTGAGATCTTTTATCAAGAAAGACAACCACTTGTCGTATGGAAATCACTATCTGACACCACCTAGGGCAATCAATGCAATCACTATGTATGGAGATCTACCTATCTATTTGTAAGTTGCAAATGAATCCTTCTGGCCAGAATACCCCTTTTAGGGATAGTGGCACCTCAATCTGCAGGATGCACCCCTCTCGTAATCTGATGGTCTAGTCTACCTTCCATTCAATGAATTGGGCCTTTTTTTTGCTTGGAATTTGACAGGGAAACAAGGGCTGAAACTCCAGGTATAATCACTTAAATTAAAGGAAGAACATCAACCCCAGCATACAAAAATACTGGGGATCATCAAGCATTACACGTGACATCCTACGGTACCTTTTTTCATTTTAACTAAGCATCTCATCCATAAATCTAATCAACAATTTTATAATATCAAAGTTCCCCTTCCCAATTTGCATAGATCCACCTATTTGTAGAAGCAAACTTCTTGATTGATTGTAGAAGCTAGCTTTTTTATAGCTTCTTAGAGAAGTTAGCTTGAAAACCTCAAAGGCTTCCACACATAATTGCTTTCGTTCAAATTTACACTTTTCAATGATAACTTCAACCACATAAAAAATTACCAAGTTCGTTTTTGAAACTCAAAAATTTACTAAGATGTTGTTCATGATAAATCTAGAAACGTTTATCCAATAGAAACCTAATACTACATCAAAAAATACTGTGTTCTCAACACCATATATAAAATAAACATGCACATAATAATTTAGAAGTTTAATTCGACTAAAACATAAAAAACTATATTTTTCCATAACTATAATAAAATATATGTAAATATATAATATACATATATTATAGTAATATGTATATATAATAAGCATATTAATATACATAAATGTATTGTATTATAATATACATATGCAGATACAATTTGGAAGGGAATATCAAATAGGATAGGATTAATAATGAAATGATATTTTTTGTAAATAAGTGTTAGTATTAGTTGAAAATATTAGTAGTTTGTAAGGGTATTATGGAAAACAAAAATTCTGGAATAACAGATTTTAACAAAAGCTGAGAAAAGTGAGCTTCTGGAGAAATTGCATTTATGGTTCATTTTGCTCTTGGAAAAGCTAAGAGCTACTCTAAGTAGCTGTGTGTATAAGCCTAATTTGGATCCACTACCCGCTTCTAAGAAGCTTAGAAGATGGTCTTAGAAGTGGATCCGAAAGGACCTGAAGATAACCTCACTTTGATTGTAGAAGGCCTTAATTGTAAATGTAATGAAGCCCCTACACACTAACACAAGTTGACCAAGGAAGGGTTCAAGGAAAACACAACCCAATTTCCGAAAAGTTGATAATGTTGCTTCAATTGGACATAAGCAGTTTGATGTGATATTCTTAGCTCTTTCCACAAGAATTTGAAAAATGCATGCTTGATGCAATTGGACCTAATCAAATGTTGATATTTAACCCAATACAAATTAACCATGATTGGAGAAATCCATCTATACGTAAATGTAAGTCTTGTCCTTTTTTACTCTTTCTTATGGGAGACTATTTCAATACTCCCACCATTTTGGTCTTTTTTAAGTTCTACAAGTGTATCTTTTAGGATCAAGTAGATATGTGAGAATTTAAGCCATTAGGAACACTTTTGATTCTGATACTTTGCTGAAATGTGTATATCTAGCTCGAGAATAATCAATCATAAAGAAAAAAATCTTTCCATATGTAAGTGCAAGTCCGATTCTCACTTTTTCTAATGTAAGACTATTCCAATAAGATTTATATGCTAAAATAAATACAAAACAAGAGAAAACAATGTGTAAATATGCAAGGGTAAGAGAAAGAAGAACAAGATATTAAAGGGAAGAAAAGAACATTAAATATAAGAGAGAGTCTCATTTAGGCTAAAGTAATACAAAGTTTGAATGCTTGGGCCAGTTGACAAGGATAATGATATTTAAGCCAAACAAAGAACTCACTGAAGCTGTAACCATCCCTTGACTTAAAATTTAAGCCATTTCTCTCTATTTAAATAGTGCATCTTTTCTCCATATGGATTTCTAGAACAGACTGGAATTATTATTGGCATTAATATATTCAAAATATTATTTAAAATGGTGGGATAATTAAATCATTGACACACCAGATCATTGCCACTAGAATACTGTTTGTGCTATGCTTCATATTTAAGGGTAGAACTTTTTAATAAAGAGATAGGACAAAGCTAGTGATTGTTGGATCCATCATGAGAGAAATGGATCGGCCAATGTAGGGTAATTGTTTAATGTCAATACCACATAATTTTCAATGTAACAGACCAGCCTAAAAAATAATGTGTTCCATTCAAAGAATGGGATTCAATCCCTTGTTGGAGAACACATGTAGACACTATACTTAACGGGCATGGGAATGCTTTTCATTATTTTTTGGTGCACTAGCAACCATGTAACCAATAATTTACAGGGAACATAAATGAAGAGGGATTGTGCAAACAGCAGATGTTATGAAGATTGACAAGACTGGGACAGACTGCATTTATAGAGAAAGGGCAAAACTTTGCAAGTTTTTTGAAGTTAGTTATGAAAAAATTTGAACCTTGGGGCAGGGAAACTTACATCATCCAGCAGCAAACTGTTGCTGTAATCACGAATGTTAGATGCAATCTGCATAACAAAAGTTCCTGTTAACAATTTCATGAGCATGGAGGATTGTAAAAACTACATGCGGTAGTCACCAATCCTCAAAACAGACTTTGGTGAAAAGTATATAGCATTAGAATTAAGGAGAAGAATAATGTTCTAATCTGTGGCAACATCTCAAATTCAAGTTAAAAATATCAACAATTGAAAAATAGGTTAATAGTTCCATAACCAACCAAAGGATCAGATCATGAAAATAAGTGAAGAGAGACAAGTGCTAAGCAAGAGTAACTATCATAGAAAATGAGAACAAGAGAAAGTTTTTTATAGCAACTATTCATTTAACAAAGGTCCATCTTTCAGTCAAAAGATGAAAACCTAAATGACCTTTCTCCTTGCAAAGCTGTGAAGTTGACAGGATAAAACTACTAAAACTAAGGCTCAATTATAGAATGTTCATATTACACTTGATCAAAATTAGACACAATTCTTGAGGTTGTGGATTTTGCAATATTGAAAATGTACTGTTGGTTATCATGTTTGGTTTAGATTATGGATATCCTATTATAAGAACAAAAATGTATAATCTAAATCATACTCTCAAAATAGAAGAAAAAGTAGATTATGAGATTATAACATTTACGACAAAAAGTTATGGTGTAAAATCTACTTAATTTTTACTATAATATATCACATGAATGCTGTTTGTTTCAAATCATCACATCACAATAATCCTACAAATGGAGTCTAAATCTCTCGGTAAAATTAAAAGGAGTTCCCTTTGTATGCTATCCTCATTTCAGGATCAAAATTTCCTTATAATGAAACGACAGATGCTTGATGAAATAAATACCAGAAGTCGGAGAACGACAAATGGGTTTTATAAGTGTATTTTAGCAAAGAACAATTGCATCTACAAAATTGAAATGTAAGTTTTTCATACAGAAACTGATCGCATAAACCAAAGGCGTACAATCCAACTGAGTGCGGCAAGAAATCTTAGCAATTTATTTGACAATTCCTTTCTACTGAAGCACCGTACAGACAGAAGTCAAAAAAAATCCCAATCAAGCTCCAGTTTTGTCCGGATTGGTGGCAATGCCTATTCCGATCCAAAAAAATTTCAGCAAAGACAATTCCACATCCATCAATAACATCCCAAATTCAAACGACAACAGGAGCCAGAAAAGTATCCCCTTTATGCACAAGCAAATTAGAGCGCTACTACGACTTCAAAAGATCAGATCCAGCTTTCAAAGACAAAAACAGGAAGTATCAATGCTCGTAGTAGAAAAAGGAAGGAAGTAATGAAAGTACAGATTGGTGGAAGGTCCTCTGTTGCAGCAGATCCTGAGGGCGAGGGCGGCGACGACGCCGATGGCGACGAAGATGAGGGTTGTTACGAAGAAACTCATCCCGAAACGATTCCGATCCACTCGGACTGCGACCGGATGCCTCGATTCTTCTCGATGGAAAACGAGGGAAGCGGGGACGGAGCAGTGCCGAAGATGACGTCTCCGGAAACTCGATCACCGGCGACGATTGATATTTGAGGGTCAAATTGCGAAGTTACCCCTGAAATATCAAATTTTACGATAACAGTCCATGTTTGTCATAGATTTTTTTCTCTTATATCCGGTATATTTGTTTCCGAACTTTACTTAATATAAAGTTAGTTATAACAAGAATAAACTTCAATCTTGTCTAAGAAACCATATGATAAATTAATAGCATTATAAATTAGAATGTTCCAAAAAACATGTTTGATAAGCATGAGTCTCACCTGGAGTTGATCATTAGATCTTCAACTAGCAAATTTCATGTAAATCTTGTTTAACAATCTATCAAAATGTTTAATTCTAACTTTGCCTTATAAAAAAAGACATCCTAGATAAAATAAAAGACCAAGAACCTCTATTACAGCCTAAGGTACTTTGGATGAGATTTACATGAATATAAAACAATTTTTAAAAAAAAGGTTCATCCTTGATTATAATAATGATATTTAAATCTTAAACTCTAAACTTTGAAAATGATCAAAATCGAACTGTATCCAATTCATGTACGGTTGTCAACAGGCCCTTGAACGGCTGAGCCCAACACGGCCCAATCGTTGTTAATTTTTTTAAAAAAGCGGCCCATTGATTAACGAGTCAAAAAAAACTACAGTTAAAATGAAAATGAGGATGACAATATTACAAAGGATTGAACATTTTGCAGTACTTATAATACCAATTTTTCTTGTAAAAATCTTCTAATCATTCGGGTCATTTTAATAGACATTTACCAAAATATGATGTTATAGTAAAAAAAAAAAAGTGATTCGCACCAGACAATACAAACTTAACAATACAAATCTTATAAATCAAGATGGTATTCCAAAAAGAAGCGATTATGTTGATAGTGTTAAATCTGTATTGCTTAATATTATTATTTTTAGCAAAAATCAAGAACAATTCGATCTTATATACAATTTTCTTAATGAAGTGTGAGCCACAACAATAAAGCTGTAAATGCATTAAAAAATTATGCATGTGAGAGACATCCACAGCTTTATTACCATAGACATCTAAGGGGGGAGGGGGGTTTGTATACTAGAAAAACGTTTTTTTGAAAAAAAGGAATTTTTTTAAATTTTCCTAATATTTGTGTATTTGAAAAATGAGAAAGTATTTTCCTCATTTACAACAAGTATATATACATCTAAGAAAAAACTTTCAAACTTCAACTTCTTTGGAATTTTTTTCTCACTACAACTCTCTTTCGAAAAACCCTCGTTAGTTCCTGTCATCATCGTCTGTTAATTGCATCCTCTCCCCCTTTTTCAAAATTTTTCACTTATGTCGTTGTCTCCTTGTCAGTTACATCATCTTCCCATTGGGGGAAGAAGAAATACAACTTTTAGTGTCTTCTCAACTTTCTTAATGTGGAGGGACACCAGTGCAGATCCACTGGATGGGGCTAACATATTTTTCTATTCTGCATATCTTCACCATGACTAAAACATAGATTAATTTAATGAATTCAGAAGTACGAGACTGCATCCAAAGGGACATCCATTAAAGTAGTGAATCAAAAGCTCAACCAGGTCGAGCAACGTCAAGAGTTCAACATCCTTGGCAAAAACTCTCAAAGCTTACAACTTACAGGTAACAAGATTTTGAGCAAAAGAAGTGAGGCCAAAAAGAGCTCAAACAAAAGCCGTTCGGTAGTGATTGGATTGCAAAGCTTCAATGAAAGGTAATGGAAGCTAGTGATTCCCTTTTCTGGTTCAGCATAACATAATAGTAAAACATGAATCGTGTTTGACAGGAAAAACACAAGAAATCATGCATTAGCCTTTACTTACCATGCTATATACTTAGGAAGGAAAAATGAAAATAGATGTCAGCCTCAAGCGTATTTATAACATTAAGCTAAAAAAAATTTAAATATTGATGAAGTTTACCTTTCTTCTCCTTCTTCAGCCATTTTTAGTTTCAATCGGTGCTTGAAGGAATGGAAGCTGTCCCCGTTCAATCATCAAGGTATATCACATGAAA
>JAMKPZ010002134.1:0-23233 GCA_024699675.1 Amphibolis antarctica
CTATTAAATTACACAACCAAGTTCTTTCCAAGTAAATTATACCTTGAAGATCACCAAATGGATACCTTGAGTTGGCCTCCAACCTCCTCCTAGCTTTGCCTTTAGTGCTGTCACCACCGCGGGCGCTACTCGGATGACATAGAGCTTAAAGGAGTCCAAACGGGCCCTCGAAATATTCACTTCAACACTCCTGGAAAGGCCCCTTCAAGCCTCTTCCCCGAGCCCTAATGAGAGGCTCCGAAAGAGGGAGTGGACAGCCACGAACCTTGCTTTAAAAAGCTTTGAAATGATGACTCTTTTATTGCTGAAATGGTGGTTGCGGCAGCACTAATTGCCGGGCTTCAAGCTCCCATTTCGAGCCCTCATGCATACCGGAGGTGTCATCCTAGAAATCTTTTCGGGGCATCAGGAGTGTAGACTTACGCCTCTCGAAAAATGGGAACCGTCAGGTTGTACTTCTTGTACGCCTGAATGGCTGCTACCGGCAAGGATGCATGCTGGAGGCGTCATCTCGGAAATCTTTCCGGGACATCGGGAGAGTAGACTTACGCCTCCCGAAAAAGAACGGGAACCGTCGGGTTGTACGTGTTCGTACACCCAAACGGCCGTCGTCGGCATCCTTGCCGATGGCGTCATCCCAGAAAACTTTCCGGGACATTGGGAGAGTAGACTTACACCTCCCGGAAAAGAATGGGAACCGCCGGGTTGTACGTGTTCGTACACCCGAACGTCCACCGCTGGCATCCTTGCCGGTGGCGTCATCCCTGAAAACATTCTAGGGCATCAGGAGAGTAGACTTAAGTCTCCCGGAAAAGAACAGGAACCGCTGGGTTGTACGTGTTCTTACACTCGAACGGCCACCACCGGCATGTTTTCCGGTGGCATCATCCCAGAAGCCTTTCCGAGTCATTGGGAGGGTAGACTTACGCCTCCTGGGAAAGAAAACATGCGGAGATCAGATAAAAACGTGTAAAACTTACTGGGAAACTCAAAGTTTCCACATAAAAGAAGCCGATGAAAGGGTCACAACCGAACCAAACTCGATCGTGCCGGGTGGATTTACCTTGCCAGGAGGGCAGCCGCCAGTACCTTCGGACGTGTTTCCGAAGGAATGATACCCGGGTCCGTCCTCCGACCTTTCCCTTGTATGGGAAAGGTGTTACATGGTTGGGGTTTGAGGAAACGTCGTTTAAACCATACGTAAAATGGCGAGGAAGGGCTTACCTGCAGAGGGTCGTTGGCGGTGATCGAAAGTCTTTGCTCTGGTGCGGCGAACGGGCGTCCGGACCACGAGCATCTCTCTTCCTTCAGAACCTTCGGCCGGCGTCTTCTCCAAGGGGCGGAAGCGAGCGTCACCAATGTCCGAATGAAGGTTTCTCTGAGGGTTGAAAAGCTTAGGTTTTTGGGGTGGGAAGCCGCTTCTTTTATAAGGGGTCACCTTCCTTATTCGGGGTGCCCGAAGATGGAAGCTGGTGTGAGTTTTGGTGCGATTACGCGATCTACGTAATGGATTGATTTGCGAGATTTAAGCAGTCAAATCCCATCATATCCCCTTAATTGATTCGGCTTGCCTTTCTGGGTAGTTACCCGGTAGCTGCTACATGGCAGACGGAAGCCGGCTGGCCCCCCAAACATTTGCGGCAATGGGGATTTTGGGGTCCAGTTGTCGCTTCCTCAGACTGATTTGCCGGTAGCTAGTTGGGTAATTCTCCCAACCTTTTGTGCAAGTTGGGGTTTTTGGGGACCGGTTGCCGCTTCCTTGAAGCGGCTAGCCGAGTGATTCCCCCAAGCTTTTGTGCAAGTTGGGGATTTTGGGGACCGGTTGCCGCTTCCTTGAAGCGACGTGCCAACGGCTAGTCGGGTAATTCCCCCAACCTTTTGTGCAAGTTGGGGTTTTTGGGGACCGGTTGCCGCTTCCTTGAAGCGGCTTGCCAGCGGCTAGCCGAGTGATTCCCCCAACCTTTTGTGCAAGTTGGGGTTTTTGGGGACCAGTTGCCGCTTCCTTGAAGCGGCTAGCCGGGTGATTCCCCCAACCTTTTGTGCAAGTTGGGGTTTTTGGGGACCGGTTGTAGCTTCCTTGAAGCGGCTTGCCGGCAGCTAGCCAGGTAATTCCCCCAACCTTTTGTGCAAATTGGGGTTTTTGGGGACTGGTAAGCGACTTGCCGGTGGCTAGCCGGGTAATTTCTCCAACCTTTTGCGCAAGTTGGGGTTTTTGGGGACGAAGCGGCTTGCCGGCGGCTAGCCAGGTGATTCCCCCAACCTTTTGTGCAAGTTGGGGTTTTTGGGAATCGATTGCCGCTTCCTTGAAGCGGCTTGCCGACGGCTAGCCAAGTAATTCCTCCTTTAAATTTCGCTTAAGCATGAGGTCAACGGAATGCCCCTCCCTAGGTGAGGTTGTATGACTTCGGGGGAAGGAAACCGACATCCTATGGTCGAATGACCCTCCATGCGTAAACGGTAAGGCATGCGAGATTTCACACATTTGTGAATTATCTGCCGTTTGTCAGAAAATGGAATCAGACTTACACTCTCGGTCACTTGACCAAGGGATGCAATAGTGTTAGCCGGTTGGATGCACAACAGCCACCTTATGGGTGCCGACGACCGGGTAACGAGGTGGAAAGCGTTTGCGTATCGTGTCCGGAGGCTGTGTCGGCGTCGCGTTGTACTTCCACCGCGTCTTAGCTCTTAGCCGGCTAGTTACACGGCAACCACCTTGTGGGAGCCGGCAACTGGGATGTGATGTGAAAGCTTCACATGTTTCTTTTCCGAAAGCTGTCGAGGCAGTGAATAGTCACATCATACTTTTTGTGACGTTACGTTCCGTCCGACTGGTTACGTCATTGCCACCTCGTGGGAGCCGGCCACTGGCTAGTGATGTGAATGTTTTCACGTGCTTGTAGCAGTTTTCTTGATTTTCGTTCACCTTTTTCGGTTTCCGTGCAACTTTATCAGTTCCCGTGCCATGACCATACCTTTTCAAAGTTGTTAAGAATCATTTCAGCTTTCTTGATTTTTGTGCAACTGGTTTTTGAACTGGTTGCCGCCTCAGGTTAACTGGAAACTAGTTGGTGATGTGAATGTTTTCACGTGCTTGCTATAGCTTTCTCGATTTTCGTTTACCTTTTTCAATTTTCGTGCCACTTTATCGGTTCCCGTGCCATGACCGTACCTTTTTCAAAGTTGTTAGGAATCATTTCAACTTTCTTGATTTTTGTGCAACCGGTTTTTGAACCGGTTGCCTCCTCGGGTTAGCCGGAAACTGGGTGCCAAATTTTCTATAAATAGAGGGTGAGGGCGTTTGAGATTTCTTCATCTCCTCTTCTCGATCTCATTCTTCACTAGGGTTCTTCTCTTTGATTTTCTTTTGTTTCTCTTGCCTTGATTTTACTCTTTCACTATCATCATGCCTTGCACAAAGAATGTTACGAGGCGCGTCCGACGACCCGCTTCCGGGGCCATGCGGCAATGGCTTGATCTCTTACCGCCCACGCTGAGAAACTTGTCGGCTGAACAACTCGTGTGTCCTAACTGGGCTGAGTCAGCCCGTTTGTCTGTCTTCTTTGAACTTGCTAACCACGGCTATGACGCGTCTTCGGCCGAGGCCATGTCCCGATGGTAGTTGGAAGAACGGCGACAAGACCCCGGTGCCTCCAGCTCCCGGGTACCGGCGGGCAGAGCGGAAGGCGAGGCGTTGGCGGAGGCCCCTCCCCAGAGTTCGCGGCGTCGGATGCGTCGTAAGATGACGGTGGGCTGGCAACAGTGCCTCGGGACTACGTCGGGGCCGTTTGAGATCTCCGATGACGCTACGTCGGATGCAGAGTCGATCCGGCTGGCACTCCCTTGGTATCGGTCTCCGACCGGTTCCAAGGAGGCAGCGGCTGATGGTGTGGCTCCCCCCGAAACTGACCAGGAGTTGGCGTCCCCCGTTGACGACCGCTTGCCCATAAAGACGGTGTTATATGGCAAGCTGGCTAACTTCGACCAGTTGTCGGAGGTGGAGCAGTTATTTGCCAGGCAATCGGGTTTTGTAAGGGATGTCGTTCCCTCCTCTCATCTGTGAATATCTGTGGTGAGTCATGTGAGGAGGTAGGGATATTCTCTGGTGACTCTTTTTCTTGTGTTTTTGTTTTTGTTGGCTTTGTAAAGAAAAAGGGCTTTAAGCGGCTGCCTGCGATGGAGTCTGCGCAAGGTAGCTGATCCGACCCAATTGTGCTATTTGGACCTGCAGGGGAATGGAAGGTGTCTCACCTCACGTCGAAAGACAACCGCTTGGACATTCATGCATGTGAGTTTGGAAACGTAGTTCCCTTGTCCAGCGGAAGCGACCCTTAGGCGACAAAGATGGGTCGAGAGGAGAGATCAGAGAGTTGTCGTTCTGCCTATAGTTATGTTGATTCATCCTCACTAGTTTGCTCTGGGGTTGTAGGAATGATTGATAGAATCATGCGGGTTCTGAAAACATGGGCATCGGAACCTGGGGGTGGAAGCAACTTTCAGGGGGATGCCAAGCCCAATGCTATTGAGGACGCAGCTGTTGGCAGGTCTTTTGTAAGGGATGCCAAGCCTTGTGTTGACGACTTAGCTGGGTGTCATGCCCTAGGACAAGAGAAAAAGGGAGAAGTGGGTGTCGGCAAATGGGTTCCGGCAACGGGTCGGTTAGCAACCCGATCCATACGTCTAAGTATGATTTTCGAGGAGACGGCAACCAGGTTTTCTTACCGGTTTGCCGGCGGCGGGCTGGTTAGCCACCCGATCCATACGTTTAAGTATGGTTTTCAGGGAGCTGGCAACCGGGTTTTCTTACCGGTTTGCCGGCGGTGAGCCGGTTAGCCGCCCTATTTGTACGTCTAAATATGGTTTCAGGAAGGCGCCACGACAAGGATCAACGCCAGATGAAACGTTACGCAAGAGAAAGAAGAGCCATCGGCAAACCAGTAAGAAAACCTGGTTGCTAGCTCCTCAAAAACCATATTTTGACGTATGAATCGGGTGGCTAACCAGCCTGCTGCCGGCAAACTGGTAAGAAAATGCGGTCGCCGGCTCTCCGAAAACCATACTTAGACGTATGGATCGGGTGGCTAACCGACCCGCCGCCGACAAACCGGTAAGAAAACCAGGTTGCTGGCTCACCGAAGACCATACTTAGACGTATGGATCGGGTGGCTAACCGACCCGCCGTAGGCAAATCGGTAAGAAAACCCAGTTGCCGGCTCACCAAAAACCATACTTAGACGTATGGATCGGGTGGCTAACCGGCCCGCCGCAAGCAAACCAGTAAGAAAACACGGTCGCCGGCTCGCCGAAAATCATACTTAGACTTATGGATCGGGTGGCTAACCGGCCCACCATTGGCAAACCAGTAAGAAAACCTGGTTGCTGGCTCGCCAAAAACCATACTTAGACGGATGGATCGAGTGGCTAACCGGCCCACCATCAGCTAACCGGTAAGAAAACCCGGTCGCCCGCTCCCCGAAAACCATATTTAGACATATGGATCGGGTGGCTAACCGACCCGCCGTCGGCAAACCAATAAGAAAACCCGACCGCCGGCTCCCCAAAAGCCATACTTAGACGTATGGATCGGGTGGCTAACCGGCCCGCCGCCGGCATCCGGTAAGAAAACCCAGTCGCCTACTCCCTGAAATCCATATTTAGACGTATGGATCAGGTGGCTAACCGGCCCACCGCCGGCAAACCGTTAAGAAAACCTTTTTGCCGGCTCCCAAAAAACCATACTTAGACCTATGGATCGAGTGGCTAACCGGCCCACCGCCGGCAAACCGATAAGAAAACCCGGTCACCAGCTCCACAAAAACCGTATTTAGACGTATGGATTGGGTGGCTAACTGGCCCGCTGCTAGTAAACCGGTAAGAAAACTCGGTCGCCGACTCCCCAAAAACCATATTGAGACGTGTGGATCGGGTGGCTAATCGGCCCGCCGCCGGCAAACCGGTAAGAAAACTCGGTCGCCGGCTCCCCGAAAACCATACTAAGACGTATGGATCGGGTGGCTAACCTGCCTGCCGCCGGCAAACCAGTAAGAAAACCCAGTTTTTGGCCCCTGAAAAACCATACCTAGATGGATGGATCGGGTGGCTAACCGGCCCGCCGCCAGCAAACCGGTAAGAAAACCCAGTTGCCGGCTCCCCGAAAACCATATTTAGACGTATGGATCGGGTGGCTAACCGGCCTACCATCGGCAAACCGCTAAGAAAACCCGGTTGCCGGCTCACCAAAAACCATACTTAGATGTATGGATCCGGTGGCTAACCGGCCCGCCGCCGACAATCCGGTAAGAAAACCCGGTTGCCGGCTCCCCGAAAATCACATTTAGACGTGTGGATCGGGTGACTAGTCGGCCCACCGCCGGCAATCCGATAAGAAAACCCGGTTGCCGGCTCCCCCCTAACTCCCAGCATGGCGCAAACATCGTCTCTGTATCGTCGCCCCACGACTCACCCATCAGTCCGCACAAGTTCTCGAGGAAATAGTTATATGCAAAGTTTTGTAAAAAAGTGCATTGGATGTTATTTATGATGGGGAGTACAAACAGACACACGAGACTATTCCTCGTCTGAAGACCCCTGGGACTCAAACCTCCAAGGCTCATACCTTCGGGGGTCGGATCTCTGACGCTCCCGCCTTCGCTACTCCCGGGCCCACTCCCAGCGCTCTATTCGCTCGCCCAGGTGGATCAACCGGTCCTCACGGCTCAATAACCAAATAAGGACTTCGTCCTGAGCCTGGACACGATCCAGCGCCATGCACAAACCCTCGACGTAATCCAGGTCTGAAGAAGTTCCGTCAACAGATCGAGAAGCAGGAGCAGGAGGACGGCGCCCGATTGACTGCCTGTCGGACGATGAGCTGGTCCGCTTTGAGGCAAGCCTCTCGTACCAGCCTAGGTCGACCGAGGTGATGGGCCAGATCTGGAGCAGGACTCTCGGCCAGTCCCACCATTGCCTCCCCGAAGAGCAACTAGCTAGGAGGTCGCCGGCCCGGAATGATCACGCCGCACATCTGGCGCCGAACCGCCGCCGCCCAGTTCACCTGGCAACCCGTTACCACTGCGAAAGTCGCGAGGTAAGTCGCCCGAGTGAAGAACCCAAGTGAAGAATGAGATCGAGAAGAGGAGATGAAGAAATCTCAAATGCCCTCACCCTCTATTTATAGAAAATTTGGCACCCGATTTTCGGCTAACCCGAGGCGAAAACCAGTTGCACAAAAATCAAGAAAGCTGAAACGATTCCTAACAACTTTGAAAAGGGTACGGTCATGGCTCGGGAACCGATAAAGTGGCATAGAAACTGAAAAAGGTAAACAAAAATTGAGAAAGCTGCAGCAAGCACGTGAAAACATTCACATCACCAACCAGTTTCCGGCTAACCCGAGGCGGCAACCGGTTCAAAAGCCGATTGCACAAAAATCAAGAAAGCTGAAATGATTCCTAACAACTTTGAAAAGGTACAACCAATTGCACGGAAATCGAAAAAGGTGAACAAAAATCAAGAAAGCTATAGCAAGCACGTGAAAACATTCACATCACTAGCTGGTGGCCGACTCTAGCGAGGCGGCAACCACATAACCAGCTGGACAGAACGTAACGTCACAAAAAGTATGATGTGACAATTCACTGCCTCAACAGCTTTCGGAAAAGAAACATGTGAAGCTTTCACATCACATCACGGTTGCCGACTACCACAAGGTGGTTGCCGCATAACTAGCCGGCTAGGAGCTAAGACGCAGGGGAAGTACAACGCGACGCCGATACAACATCCGGACACGGTACGCAAACGCTTTCCACCTCGTTACCCAGTTGCTGGCACCCATAAGGTGGCTGCCGTGCATCCAACTGGCTAACACTATGGCATCCTCTGGTCAAGTGACCGAGAGTTTAAGTCCGATTCTATTTTCTGACCAACGATAGATAATTCACAAAAGTGTGAAATCGCGCATGGCTTACTGTTTACGCATGGAGGGTCATTCACACCCTAGCATGTCAGTTTCCGTCCCCCGAAGTCAAACAATCTCGCCTAGGGAGGGGCATTCTATCGACCTCATGCTTAAGCGAAATTTAAAGGGGGAATTACCAGACTAGCCGCAGGCAAGCCGCTTCAAAGAAGCAGCAACTGGTCCCCAAAAACCCCAACTTGCACAAAAGGTTGGGGGAATTACCCGGCTAGCCACCGGCAAGCCGCTTCAAGGAAGCGACAACTGGTCCCCAAAAACCCCAACTTGCACAAAAGGTTGGGGGAATTACCCGACTAGCCGTCGGCAAGCCGCTTAGCGGCAACCGGTCCCCAAAAACCCCAACTTGCACAAAAGTTTGGGGGAATTAACCGGCTAGCCGCCGGCAAGCCGCTACAAGGAAGCGGCAACCGGTCCCCAAAAATACCAACTTGCATAAAATGTTAGGGGAATCATTCGGGTAGTTGCCAACAAGCCGCTTCAACCGATTCCCAAAAACCCCAACTTGCACAAAAGGTTGGAGGAATTACCCCTTGAAGCGGCAACCGGTCCCCCAAAAAACCCCAACTTGCACAAAAGGTTGGGGGAATTACTCGGCTAGTCGTCGACAAACCGGTCTGAGGAAGGGACAACCGGACCCCAAAGTCCCCATTGGTGCAAATGGTTCAGGGGACCAGCCGATTTCCGTTTGTCACGTAGCGGCTACCAAGTAACTACCCAGAAAGGCAAGCCGAATCAATTCGGGGGATATGACGGGATTTGACTGCTTAAATCTTGCAAATTAATCCATTACGCAAATCTCGTCATCGCACCAAAGCTCACACCAACTTCAATCTGAAAGATTTTCGGGATGACGCCTTTGGCATGTATCCTTACCGGCGGTGGCTGTCCGGCTATACGAAAAGTACAACCCGACGGTTCCCATTTGCCGGGAGGCGTAGGTCTACCCTCTCGATGCCCCGGAAAGATTTTTGGGATGATGCCTCTGGCATGTAACCTCACCGGCGGCGGCCGTTTGGGTGTACGAACAAGTACGACCTGGCGGTTCCCATTTTCCGGGTGGCATAAGTCGACCCTCCCGATGCCCTGGAAAGATTTCTGGGATGACGCCTCCGGCATGCATTCTTGCCGGCGACAGCCGTCCGAGTGTACGAGAAGTACAACCCGGTGGTTCCCGTTTCCCGGGAAATGTAAGTCTACATTCCCGATGCCCCAAAAAGATTTCCAGGATGACACCTCCGGCATGCACCCTTACCGCCAGCGGCTGTCCGGGTGTACGAGAGGCACAATCCGACGGTTCCCATTCCCCAGAAAATATAAGTTTACGTTCCCAATACCCCAAAGAGATTTCCGGGACGACGCCCCCGGCATGCACCCTTGCCAGCGGCGGCCGATCGGGTGTACAAAGAAATATGACTTGGCGGTTCGCGTCATCTGGAAAGTCTAGGTCCTCCCCAAAACCCCCGTTGGTTCGAGGAACCAACCGGCACAAACGACCGGCAACCAGCTCCCTAAAAACCCATTTTTGGGTGAATAGTTTGGGGAACCAGCCGGCACAAATGGCCGGTAGCCGACTCCTCGAAAACCCATTTTTGGGTAGATGGTTCGGGGAACCAGTCGGTCCGTCGCCGGCAAATCGGTATAACAAGTCGGTAGCCGATCCCTGTTTTCTGGGAAATGTAAGTCTACATTCCCGATGTCCCGGAAAGATTTCCGGGATGACGCCTCCAACATGCATCTTTGCCGGCGGTGGCCGTTTGGGTATACAAACGTACGACCTGATGGTTCCTGATTTTCGAAGAAGTGAAGACGCCCTACCGCGATAAGGCCACCGACATGCATCCGTACTGGCCCTGGCCAAGTGGTAACATAAGTTCTCATCTCCAATCAACGGGAAGGGGGGGATATGATGCGGCAGCCGGTATATTCAGCCGGCTGTCCGGTGACCCAGCTGGCTACCTCACTCATCCTTTAATTCTTCTGCTGAGAGGTCTGTAAGGGTGACCTTCGTATCTTTCTCTCCCCCATTCACCACCAGATCATTCATTTTACCGGAATGATTGAAGTTATTCCTCCCGATCCCCTGGAAAGTTTTCCAGGATGAGGCCATGTGTGGCCAGATTGACTGTCGTAGTTTTCCATTTTAGAGCCGGAGAGAGGCTAGGAATGCCTAGGCTGTTTGGGGGTGCCTAACACCTTCCCAAACAGTACCCTGAGCCCCATATCTAGTTCTCTCGTGTTATACGATTTTACGTCATTCCCGTGGTTTTATCGTTACGATGGTGGAAGGACACTTTCCCATCCGGTTTTCCTTGTTTTCTACCCAAAAATAAGGTGGCGACTCCATTCAACGAGCCATCCCCCCCATGTGGTGATGTGCTCACACAAACACCTTTCAATTCTCTGTACCTCGGCCCATTCACCGGCGGGGCCGGTGGAATCCCATGGGCTTCCAGGTGATAGCCGGATGAAAGAGAGGGTACAGATTTTTGGCGACTCCACTGGGGAGACTCACTACGTTTTACCGATTAAGTGATTCAAACTCTCACTCACATGGCTCTTTTATAGTCAGTCTTTTATTTTTCCATTAGGATTTTTAACATACTTGTCGCATTTGCTAAGCGAAGCCGCTTTCAAATGCATTGAACCATATCACCCTTCTTTGGTATCCCTACAGATCTTTACTATACCCATGTGGATTCTCCGGGCACCTTCTCCTCGCAAACCTCTGCCGTTTGCAGGTTTCGGACCCCGCTGGTTCCCCCTGTCCTGACTCGCTCACAAGCAAGAGCCATGGCCACCGGTTCCACTGTAGCTTCCGGATCATCCCCTTCCATCACTACGGCAACCTCCGTGCCGCTGTCCGTGGTCTTCGGCCCGCCGCCGCCTGTCGTCACCCAAACGAACTTCACCCAGCCTATCATCGTGCCTGCCAGAATCCTAGACCAACCAAGGGCACCAGATCTATCTGCGGCTTTGGCATTCGATAATGCCACGGTGCATCCTGCGCCACCTGCTTCTCCAGCCGCTGAAACTGAAGGTAATAGGCCAACTCCCACACGGAGCACTGGCCCGTCCTACCAACCACCCTCGAACACCGAGGGCATAGGAGCGGCCAATGCCTTCCTGCCACCTCGACTGGGACACTTCAAGCAAACCCTCCTGGCTCACCAGTTGGCACGCTATCAACAGCAAGGGATCGGTTCAGTAATCCCCCCTAGGCCAACAATCTATGTCCTGGGAGAGGCGACACACAAAGAATACGACGTTGTCACCACTCCCATCGCCGACCAATTCGGCCCGCTGCCACTCCAGTCGGCAGCCGCCACTGCTACCGCCCTGGTGCCCGACCTGTAAGGGAAACTACTACAAAGGATAGTCGAACTGGAGGCGTCCTTCCGGAGCATGAAGTTCGGCCCGCCGGAACTTTCCTGTGCCTTCCAAAACCTCTGTTTCTATCCCGAAGTGATGCTCCCTCCCGATTTCAAGATGCCTGAACTAGTTAAATACAACGGGCACGGGGACCCTCGCGCGCACCTCCGAGCCTTCTACGGAGACGTGGCGGCACTGCAACACGAGGAGAAGCTCCTCGTTCGGCTGTTCCAGAAATCTCTCCAACGACCTACGCTTTCCTGGTACATGTCCTTAGACTTAACAAAGATCTACACCTAGGAACAGATAGCGTAAATGTTCCAGGAACAGTACGCATATAACTTAGACCTGGCACCAAAGTTGGAAGATCTTTGTTGCCTTCGCCAACGTGAGAATGAGTCGTTCAGTGGCTATGTCGGCAGGTGGCGGGCCTTGGCATCCCAAATCCAAGACAAACCTGTAGAAGAAGACTCTCTGGACATAATTGTGCAAGGTGCTCAACCATCACTGGCAGCCCTTCTATGTATCTAGTCATACTCAACTTTCTCCCAGTTGATCAAAGCTGGTAGCCGCCTGGAAGGATTCTTGAAGTCAAGGAGATTCTCAGCTCTTCCATTCAGAGCCAACCCTAGAGGAAACATACGTCCTCGACCACTGGCCACGAGCAACAACATGGGGAACAACCGCGGACCCCGGAGGAATGACAATATCCGTTCGTCTCCCGTGACCATTGTGGCAGCACCACCACCACCATACCAACCACAACAGGTGTACGCCCCGGCCTAGGAGTATCATCCGTCGACAATCACCCTGGTTCAGCAGCCAGTCTACACCACCCGAGCGGCCCTGAATCAACAACCTTGGAGGCCCAAGGCTCCACACTCGGCAGCCGCATCCGATTCACCGGCTCATTGGCAGTGGCAGGTAACGTCCCCAACAACCTCTCATCAAAGAAACTAAGGACAAAGTGGAGATCGCACAGGCGTTAACCAACAACGCCCTAGTCAGCAACAACGTGAACCACGCCAGCTGACCCCGTAGCCACAGTAGCCACGCATAACGAAATATACGCCGCTCTCTAAACTGCTGAGCCTGGTATTCCGCCAGGCCCAGGTGCTGCTCACGCTCCCCCCTATCAAACTGCCTCCAGCTGTTCTTCCTGCCTGGTACAATTCACAGCAGTATTGCGAATACCACAGGTCAACCGGCCACACAACGGACCATTGCCGGACACTGAGGCAAGCTATTCAGAGGCTTATCAACTCGGGCACCATTGAGCTTCAACAACCTCCCGTACCCCCAGGCCGAGCCAACATACCTTCCAAAATCATGCGGGAAACTCCGAGGTCAGTACTATCTTCTTAGGTGCCCGAAGGAGGCACCCGCACGAAGGGTTCCGACATATGCAACCGATTTCCGCCTATCCAACCAGCCACAGACAAGGGACAAAGAGATCCCTCCCATCAACACAGCCGCTAGAAGCAGGAACTCCCTGGCCGAACCCTGTCAACCTCATCCGTCTGGCCAACCACCCGCCGACACTTGAAGAACTCCAGCCATACTACCAACTTTGGTCCTCCATCCTCGCCATTAGCAGCCACTGGAGGACGAGGAAGTCTTCAAGGCCAACACTGCAACAGGCATCAGCTCCACCAGTAGGAAAATTCTTCGTTCGGGTGGCGCCTGTGGCTACCGCATCAAGAGAACCGGCTACCGCGTTAAGGGAGCCGACCACCGGGACAACCCTACGGGCTCAACCCAAGGTAATTCTCTACTCACCAGCTACCCCAGTCAGGGCAGTCACCCCGACGGTACCTTCGATCGCCATAGTCTCAATCGTCGCCTTTGCTCCCACGACCGGCACTCCAGCTAGCACGGTCTCTCCAGCAACTGCAACGCTGGCGCCACTCCAAGCCCACCTGGCAAAGCAACAATTCATGCCTGTGAGCAGCCCCCTCCTCCGATTGCGCTCACTTCCGAACAGCACAAAGGCAAGGAGGTAGCCGTCTCACCACAGCCGTCCACATGTACGGCTATAACCAGGTCTAGCCAAGTATATCAACCAAAGCCGCGCCCTAGAGGGATCTCCATCCCGGGAGTAGCAGGACAAACTTCAACCGACAGCCGTCAACCGGCTGTTGCCCCAGCAGTACCGGCGGCCGCCTCCTCAGCACTGGCCGCCCAATCACGGCCACCCCCAGACTTGTCGATCGAGCTGCAGGGGATACGGGTAGACATCTCACTATGGGACCTGCTCCAGTCCTCTACCAAGCACCGAGAAACGCTTCTCAAAGCACTGCAGGTAGCTAAAGTGGACCAAGGTCTCGCTCCGAATGGTGGCCACGGTAACAGTCCCGTCCTTTGTCTATTTCTCAGACTTGGACCTCTCACTGGCCAAGATCGATCACAACTTGTCCTTGTACATCCGGGTACAATACAAAGACCTTTGTATCCCCATGGTAATGATCGACGATGGATCTGGGCTAAACCTGTGCCCGCTACAAGTCCTGCACAAGCTGGGAATCAAAGAACAAGACTTGCTCCCTACCGACCAAGTGATGAGAGGATTCGACGGCACTCTTCACGAAGCCAAAGGTGAGGTCGTCCTTCCCCTCGTCATCGGACCAGCCGTTTCTCAGACTTCACCAGCCGCCTTCGAAGTTCCTGTGCATGTAATAGACATTCCCCCGAGCTACAACCTCATCCTGGGCCGTCCATTTCTCCACCAAAACTCCATCGTACCTTCCACCCTTGATAGGATGCTTAAGTTCCTATGGAAAGGGGAGGTCATCATCATACTGGCAGAGAATTACTACCATCCAGGACAATTTGTAGCTGTTGTAGCACCTTTCAGGTCTCCACAACCGACACCAGAACCAGCCACCACCTCACCACCGGCTCTCCAGAACCCAACCGCCTTCAACTATCTGTCTAGGCACATGGAACCCTAGGAGGACAACCCATAGCCAAGCCAAGAGCCAGAGGACGGTTTGTTGCAACTGTTCGGAGAATCCCCAGTATGCACTGAGGATCCAGCCCTTCACCAACCTCCCTCACCATCGCCCATCCTATAGGGAGGAACTTTAGAAACGGACATTGCGTCCGACTGGTTTATACAAGGAAAGGAGACGACAAGGTGTGCTCCTTCCCCCTCTCCTTCAACCTAGCACCACAACGCCCACCTAATGACCTAGGTGGGGACACTCCAGGCTTGCAGGTCATCAACGTCAAGAGGCAAGCCTGATGGCTTCCGGGCGACTCACACCGGAACCTGCTCCTTTAACAGCAGGGCTTGGCATCCCACGCGCAAGTGCGCCGGCAGCTGCGTCCTCAGCAACCACTGACTTGGCAACCCGACCAAGTCAACCGGGACTTGGCAATCATACCAAGTCTCTTGCTCAGCACAGTGGACAACCGATCCTTCGGGCACCGACCAGATCAGCCGAAAACCATCAACCCTTAATAGGGACGCTGCATCATGGAGTTGGAACGGCCAGCCTACTCAGTCTAGGTGACATCTTCCACAAGCAGAATACTGGCCAACATCACGGGGCAGAACTAGGGGCATTCTGCCCCTCCTCTGCCACAGTCGCTCAAGCAGGCGAATGTGACCGGTCTGCTACATTTCTGTCCGAGACTCCATCCAGTTTCCACCTCATATCCACCAGGCAGCTGGTTCCTCCCATCAGGACAGAACTAGGGGCATTCTGCCCCTCATCCTCCATGAACGTTCGGCGGCCAAAACAACAAATGGAGTCCGATGGCAGGACACCTCAAGTAGACGGGTACGGTAGGTCCACCGCCGTCTCCCCTGAAGCACTCCTGAGGTTCACCGCTACCTCGAACTAGCAGCTGATCCACTTACCCGGCACCCAGCCAGAAGACCACGGGCACCGCTCCTACCAGGTCCATCATCCAACGCCCTTTCAGCCCAAGGGTCAACAAACCGCTGAAGACATCGACTGTCCTTGTCAAGAGTCTAAAGAAGAAGGCCCATGGGTTCAACCACCCGAATCTATCGACATAACGTCTACTGATGAAATCGAACTTGTAAACCCTGGGGATGAACAACATCCAAAAGAAACAAAAATTAGTAAAGAGGTGCCTGAGCCCTACAAGCAACAACTCCTCGCACTCCTACATGAATTGATAGAGGTGTTTGCGTGGGATTATGAAGACATGCCCAGTTTGGATGAACAGGTAGCAGTCCACCGATTACCCCTCAAACCAGGAGCCCGACCTGTGAAGCAAAAAGCTCGACGAATGAGACAAGAATGGGCCCAGAAGCTGAAGGAAGAAGTCCACAAGAAGTTGAACGTTCGATTCCTCTAGCCTGTCTTCTACTCGGAATGGGTGGCAAACATGGTACCCGTCCCAAAGAAAGACGGGCGAGTACGCATGTGTGTCGACTACCGGGACCTCAACGAAGCCAACCCCAAAGACGACTTCCCACTACCACACATAGATGTCTTGGTAGATGATGCCGCCAAGTATGAGGTGTACTCTTTCATGGATGGATTCTCCAGATACAACCAAATCCTCATGGCAGAAGAAGACAAGGAGAAGACGGCGTTCACAACCCCCTGGGGCATCTTCTATTACAGGGTGATGCCATCTGGGCTCAAAAATGCAGGTGCTACTTACCAAAGAGCCATGACCACCCTCTTCCACGACATGATGCACAAAGAAGTCGAAGTCTACGTTGACGATATGGTAGTGAAGGTGCGCACTCATCAACAGCATCTCAAACACTTAAGAAGGCTGTTCGAGCGTCTAAGGAAGTACAAGCTCAGATTGAACCCATCGAAATCAACATTCGGAGCCACCACCGGGAAGCTCCTCGGCTTCGTCATCAGCAAACAAGGAATCGAGGTAGATCGGAACTAGGCGAAAGCAATCTTAGACATGCCTCCCCCACAGACGGAACAACAGAACTGGAGCTTGCTGGGAAGGCTACAATACATCGCATGTTTCATCTCGCGCCTCACGCCGATCTACGAGCCCTTCTTCAAGCTGTTGAAGAAAAATGCCAGCTTCACATGGATAACAGAATGCCAAGTCGCCTTCGACCACATCAAGCATCAGTTGTCCCGGCCACCGGTTCTCGTGCCACCTCACCCGGGACGACCACTTTTTCTATACATGTCGGTAATAGCTTCCTCCATGGGCGCAGTATTGGGCCAGCATGACACTACCGGCAGAATCGAGCAGGCCATATACTACCTCAGTAAAAAGTTTACCGAGGTAGAAGAACGGTATGAGCTGATTGAAAAGTACTGTCTCTCGCTGGTCTGGACGGTGAAAAAGCTGTGACACTACCTGGTGGTCTATCCGGTTTTGTTGCTCAGCCGCCTAGATCCCCTGCGCTACCTCTTTGACTAGCCGGCCTTGGTAGGCAGGTGCGTGAAATGTTAAATTCTCCTTGCAGAATTTGACATCCGGTATGTATCCCAGAAATCCATGAAGGCCCAAGCCATGGTCAACCAGCTGGCACACCAGCCCTTGCCAAATTACCAACTGTTGGAGGATTCATTCCCAGATGAGCCCATCTTCACCATCAACGAGCCAAACCCAGACCAACCGGATCTGGACCAGCTAGTTTCTGACCAACCAGAACCCCATATCTTATACTTTGATGGAGCAGTCAACACTAAAGGCCGCAGGGTAGGGGTCGTCCTAGTGGATCCCCAAGGAAGGATGCTGCCCGTAGCCAAGCGACTTCTCTTCACATGCTCACACAATGAGGTGGACTATGAGGCTTGCGTCATGGGGCTACGACTCGCACTAGAACTCTGAATCACCCACTTGCGCGTATTCGGCGATGCCATGCTAGTAATCTCTCAAACCCTCAACAGGTGGAAAACCCGAGACCCCAAGCTCCAGCTATACCAGGAACTCATACTGCAATTAGCCAGCAACTTCTGGTTTGTCTGTTTCCAACATGTCGGCCGCAAGCATAACCCGTACGCAGACGCCCTAGCCGTCCTAGCATCATGGGTAGCAGTCAAGGAGGGGCAGAGCATAGCCATAGAAGTCACAACACTTCACCAACTGGCCTACAGTGAAAACATCTATCGCCTCACAGAAGTACTTGAGCAGGCGGACGTTAGACCCTCAACTCTACATCCGGCTAGCTGCCCCAACAACCAGCAAATTGCTGACCAATGTAGGGAATCGGCCCCAGTTGACGAGCCAAACAATGCAGACTCCAGGTCCCCAAACAACGGACTGGAAAACTCACAGCAAGAAAACCACCCCTGGTATTCAGACATACAAACCTTCTTGGAGACCGGAGAGTTCCCATCAGAGGCTACCACCCAAGACAGACGTACGTTGTCGAGACTAGCAACCGGCTACGTCTTCAGTGGGGGATAGCTCTACAAAAGATCTCACAACCAAACTCTTCTCCGGTGCATAACCTCGCCCGAGGCACGTATGGTTATGTAGGAAATCCATGAAGGTGTCTGTGGATCCCACATGAACAGAATCCTCCTGGCGAAAAAGATCATGCTCCAAGGCTACTACTGGAGCGCAATGGAGGTGGACTGCACCACGTACGTTCGTCGCTGTCACTAGTGCCAGGTACATGGGAACCTCATCTATGCGCCCCCCAAGGAATTATACAACATGGCTTCCCCTTGGCCATTCTCCATGTGGGCCTTGGATGTGGTAGGCGAGATTAAGCCGACAGCCACCAACGAACACCGATATATACTGGTGGCTACCGATTATTTCACCAGGTGGGTGGAGGCAGTATCCTACAAGACAGTTACGGCAGTCGCCACCCAGAAGTTCTTGCGCAACAACATCATCACCCAATGTGGCGTACCCTTCGAGGTGGTGACCGACAACGGCACCAACTTTACAGCCAAGAAGGTCACGAGCTATCTCGAGCAGTGCCATATCTGTCACCTAAGGGTGTCCCCCTAAAGGCCATAGATGAACAGAGCGGTCGAAACAGCTAACAAGACACTGGTCTGAATTCTCAAGAAGATGGTCTGGACACACAAAGATTGGCACGACCACCTCCCATACGCACTCTGGGCCTACCAGACATCCCTGCGGACTGCCACCGGAGCAACGCCATACTCGCTGGTATATGGGTCCGAAGCAGTGTTGCTGGTAGAGGTAGAACTCCCGTCCCTTCACATCCTCAAAGAAGCAGCAGACTCTGATGACCTGTGGCCGTTCGGGTATACAAATGTACGACCTGATGGTTCCTGATTTCTGAAGAAGTGAAGATGCCCTACCGGGATAAGGCCACCGGCATGCATCCGTACCGGCCCTGGCCAAGTGGTAACGTAAGTTCTCATCTCCAATCAAAGGGAAGGGGGGGATATGACCCAGCTGGCTACCTCACCCGTCCTTCAGTTCTTCTACTAAGAGGTCCGTAAGGGTGACCTTCGTATCTTTCTCTCCCCCATTCACCACCAGATCTAGTGTGAAACCTCATATTGTTCAATCTTCGTTCGTTTTACCGAAAGGATTGAAGTTATTCCTCCCGATCCCCTGGAAAGTTTTCCAGGATGAGGCCATGTGTGGCCAGACTGACTGTCGTAGTTTTCCGTTTTAGAGCCGGAGAGAGGTCGAGAATGCCCAGGCTGTCTAAGAGTGCCTAACACCTTCCCCAACAGTACCCTGAGCCCCGTATCCAGTTATCTCGTGTTATACGATTTTACGTCATTCCCGTGGTTTTATCGTTACGATGGTGGAAGGACACTTTCCCATCCAGTTTTCCTTGTTTTCTACCCAAAAATAAGGTGGCGACTCCGTTCAACGAGCCATCCCCCCCACGTGGTGATGCACTCACACAAACACCTTTCAATTCTTTGTACCTCGGCCCATCCGCCGGCGGGGCCAGTGGAATCCCATGGGCTTCCAGGTGATAGCCGAATGAAAGAGAGGGTACAATGGGAATCTCCATCGCTCACTAAAATTCATTAAGCATAAACAGTACATTTTATCAAAAATAAAACTCAACTCAAAACATATAATAATTATGACATAAATGCACAATATACAAGTGTTAATATGATTAAAAATGACTGCACAATAAAAATTTCTGAAGATTCTACCTACTATTGCTTACCCTCAGAGTAAGTTCGAGGGTAATGGTGTTTACCCTTGGACTACCTCGTGGGTAAACCCAAAAAATGTTAATTAATTACGGATCTTTCCATCCAACTGTCCGATTACTCGATTAATCTTATAAAAATCATTAAGGCCCTATTGTGCATTAACCCATTTTTTCACGACCTATGTTCACAATGCTCTCCTCCTCCCATGATACACCATGCCTTCCACCTCCACTGCTCCTCCCTCTGCTCCAGCATCAAGATACGAATGGATTAAGATGCTGAACTTCAAGAAGTTCAAGTTAAATGCTGAAATGTGGCATAACGACGGGAAAAGAAAGCTCAATGCCACGATTAGGCAGGAAGAATTGAAAATGGTAAGAGAAGACACTACCGAGTGTCTTAAACAAAGTAAGGAGGCTAGTATCGTAGTGCCAACCTTCCTTAAAGAGAAGATAGCCTCTCATATTAAGAGAAAAGTAGGGCAGGAGTAGTTAGCTCACCCTAAAAATCATTTAGCACAAGAATTGCTTAAGAGAATGTGCATATTTTGGTTTCATAGGGAGGTATTTTGTTTAGCCACTACAGGGTCTATCAAGATTAAAACAAGGACTTACTTTTGCAAGCCGTGGCAAACAATAACACCTACCAAGTCCATTTCGGCTGAGGAGTGGATGAGACTACTTAGGTTTGAACAATTTGAAATGACATCATCTAGATGGCATAAGGGCAGCCTCAAACGAGATAAAACCAAGGAAAAGATACTGAAAGATTTGAAGTATCAACTGTAACATTTCCGCACCAAGGTGGAAAGAGAATTTGTCACCCTCCCCATAGCAGTTTCATAGGCCATAAGTAGTTATACTCAGCAGGCTTGGCAGGATGAATGTGCCATTAGGCCTAAGAAAGTCTTGGATCAACAAATTGTCTTGGTTAAAGTTGAATTATGGTTTATGAAGGCTATCCAATCCATCATCATGGATTTAAATCACACCTTAGTGGTTAGAGATGAAATTTTTGCATGCCTCCCTAAAGACAGAGACGAGAGGGAGCAATATGAGTTTTATATGCAAACATATCTCTCTTTGGGAGAGAGCTTTGAGGTTGCTGAAATTGCCTCACAGTGTGCCTTATATGAATGGAGGCAACACACTGCAGAGTAGGCTACCCATGCTGCTGAAATGGCTGAAGTTGAAGCTCTATAGAAGGCAGCTAAAGTCAAAGTTAAGGAAGAACCTTGGGAGGCAAACTTCAGGCAATATAGTAAGATGATGGTAGGCCCATCCGAACCATGTGGGGTTGAGAGGATAGTTGAGGAACCTCACCCTCACAAAGACATTGGAGAAGAAGAAGAAGAATGGACTGAAACTGACTCAGAGGAAGAAGAAGAAGAAGAAGAAGAAGTAGCAGCTCCAAAACAACAACACCCACCACAAAATTCACCAAAGCAACAACAAGAACAACCACAAGAGGAGGAGCAAATTCCACTTGTTGGGCAAGAGGTAGAACATTCAAGTAGCAGTAATGATGAACTCACCCTAGGTGAGTATATTCATCAACACAAAAGGGATAATCCTCCTCCACAAGAATCAACAGTCCTTAGGGAAGCTCCACGGGTTGAAATGGAAATTTAAATGGAGATTCAGGTATAGTTAGGGTTTTAGATTGAACTTTTCTTCTTCTTCTTTAATTTCCCCCTTTTTTGTGATTTAAAATGTCAATTTGCTAATTTTAGGAGGAAGGAGCTACTATTGGAGCAGTAGTTCCATTTTTGGAACCCCAAGATAGTGAAGGGGTGAATCAAACCATCCTTGAAGCCATTTAGTTTGCTTCAGAAGAGGGCCAAGTAATAATTAAAATTCATTCCCTTCAGATGTTTTTTTCTTTTTCTTTTTTAGTTTATAAGTTTAAGTTTTTAAATATTGTAGCATGAGATGAGGTCCTCAGAAAAAAAAGAAAAAAAAGAAGAAGAAGGGAGGACTACTATCAGTCCTCTAGCCTCAAGTCCAATGCAGACTGACTTTGATTTAGGGCAAATAAAGATTTCTACCGAGCAACAAACAAAACAGAGTAGAGAAGAAGATAGAGCATTAGTGATCTATTCTCCACCTACATAACCAAGTACAGCCACTACCGAAGTATCAACTCCATCATCCCCACAACATGCAGAGCCAGCTCAACACACAAGCACTAATTCAGTGATTTTCAGGGATGCTGAGGCTAGGGTCAAGTTTCAGAACATTAAGGATTATGATATTCTCTTCAGCAGACTAGTAGATTTCGATTTCATGAATGAGATCAAAAACTTATTGGAATTTTAGGGGCTGCTAAAAATTATCCCAAGGTCAGGTAATAATTTCAAGGCTGAAAATTTAGTACTTGCCTTCTATTGTAACTTGCATGAAGAGGATGCGATTTTTGTAACCAATGTAACTGATGTGAACTTATATTTGACACCTGAATTAATATATGAGAGCCTAGGGCTAAGGAATGAGAGTGTAGAGGTTTTAGAGTCCTCTACAATGGTAGATTGGTCTAAACAAGACATGAAAAACTGCATGGCCATAAACCCTCAGATTAATTTGTTCAATAGGCTGAAACATATGACAGGCAAAGCCCATATGATTTCATTAATTTTAATCAGAACAATATATCAAAGATTCAGACATAATGTAGAGTTGTCTGTATTTGTAAAGATTGCAACATATGCTGTATTAAATAAAATTCAAGTGAACTGGTACAGAGTTTTCATTTCAAAGATCACTAGTATCAAAAAGAAACTATTCTATGGTGATCTCATCTACCAGTTGGTGTCAAGCTCCTCTAACCTATCAGCCTGGGCAATTAAAAAGTTAAAATCTAGAGTGTTGACTGCCAAGGACCTGAAACAATTTTCTATAGAGGATCAACCGACACCTCAAATCCACAATGTACCATCTACATCCCAGCAGAGAGGCTCAGCCTCAGTATCAGAGAAGGTGGACACTATATTAGAATAGTTGGCAGCTCTGAAAGAAGAAGTTGCAGAATTGAAATCCAAACTTCCAGAGCTATAATTAAAAATTTTCTTCTGATGATGATTATGTAATTCAAACATTTGGAGAGAAAACTCCCTCATGTTGTACCCTTTAACATTTTAAATGACATATGTTTTAAGATTTTGAATTCTGTATGTACTGCAATTTCTGTATGTTGTTTTTAAATTTGTGTGTCCTTAATTGTTGTGCGTTTTAAATTTGAACAATGCCATGATTTTCTAAACCCTTGAAAAATTTTCAATTTGCAATCTGATGGATAAATATAACACAACACCCATTCAATTAAACCATTTTAGAGAAATTAAGCTTTTTATGGACACACTTGTTACAATCGTGCAATTCTATGAGTTGCATTCTTCTTTTAAATCTTCCTTCATTAATTCACCAAATTTTATGTATCTTTAAAAATCATTCGAATTATAACCTTTAATCTCACTTAGATGATTAACATTGTTTAATTTCAATAAACCTTATGCTTAACAATTGCATTTTCCAGCAAACAGAACCATATTTGGTTCTCAGGGTAGTAACCCTCACAAAAGTCCATGGGTAAACCAGATAACCCTCAGACTTATATGAGGTTTATCCCCACAATGCTTTACTTTTAAATTTTTTTTATTTTTTTACTACAATTCGAGGGTAAATAGCATAACCTCGAACTTACTCCAAAGGTAAACTAGATAACTCTCAAAGTAGGTTCTTCTATTATATTTTAACATTATGACACAGCTCGAGGGTAAACATAATAACCCTCAAAATAACTTTGAAGCAAAATA
>JAMKPZ010002139.1:0-59658 GCA_024699675.1 Amphibolis antarctica
TTTGCCCCAATGATCTTCCCTTTGCTCCTAAATAATTTCAATTCTTTCTATGATTCATTTGGTGTAATTCATCAAACTACTTGTCCTTACTTATCTCAATAAAATGATGTTATAGAATAGAAACATTGTCATATCTTAAATGTTGCTTATTCCCCAAGATCTAACCATATAACTCATTTGTTAGTAAAATATCATACAACATATTTGAACATTTTACTTTGATGAGAAGCATCTAGAATTTTCCATGAAATGCATGAAAAATTGCAATGAGCCAATCAAATGTCAATGTTATTTGAATTACAGTAATCAAGATACAAAACAACTAAATTCAAAGGTCAAAACTCCACATTGACAATTATATCTAGAAAGTCAAAACATGTGGAGGTAGAGAACATTAAACAAGCAAAGGGTACAAGAATACAAAAGTAGGTAGCACTGAAAGAAATCAGAATATTCAAACAATGAAGTAAAATAGGACTGAATATGTGATATTCAGTGTAATAACTTGCCTGCATATTTGATGCAATGTTGGAAGCATAATCAATAGGATGAATCTTATCCTTATAATGAAAACCAATCTCGCAGATAGCCACAAGCTTCATTGAAAGAAATTTTACTATTAGATTCATGATAGTCATGTAACAAACAAAAAAGCATTAATTAGTGTAATCTAACCAGAGTGCCATAAATATAACAAACATTTCAAACTTCTACAACAATCAACATATATGAAGTCCAAGAGAATGAAATTTCTAGGTAAGGAAGAACATGTATACTAGAAAACTTGCCTAGAAGAGTAGCCTGCCTCCTGGGAGAGTCACTTGGCCTAATCTCCTGAGAGAGTTGGCTGGTACACTCTCCAGAGGGAGTTGCCAAGCCTTCCCACCTACAGCCAGTGGCTAAATACAATGGCTGGGAGATATGAAGACCTTCACCTATAACTCTAGACAAGTAGGGGAAGAGAGAAAGAGAAGAAGAGCTTCCATGTTCATGAATCCTACATGTACCCATCCTGACCATCATGTTGGATACTTGGGTCATAGGGATGCTCCAAAAGTAAGCTCCTAGTAAGGTGATGCATAAACACTGCCATTGTGGCAAGGAAATAAACCAATTAACAAGTCAGGAATGAAACTAGATGAAGGATGCTTGCAATGCAAAAAAACAAGCATTAGTAAACAATCAAGCTGATGCACCTAATGAAAAAATCTATTCATGAAATTAAGAGATGAATCAATAATAAAAAAGGAAACTGTTATGCGCGATAACCAAATAAGCACAGCGGAATCAAACAGAAGAGTGAGCGATGAAAAAGGGAAGAGGGGAGGATTGCCAAGCAAAACATACAATCAAAGTGCACACCGGATTTTACGTGGTTCACCTTAACTTAGGGTTAGTCCACGGATGGAGAGGGAGAGGGTTTTCTTCTGTGGAGGCTTAGGTTACAAACTCACAACTCTATACCTTTGGAAAATCCTAGCCAAGCTTATATAGTGCTTGGGTTTTCCAAAGGACCAAAATACCCCTTATACTAATTACATTATTAGTATCATTCAAAACATAATACAACGGAAACAATCATTAATAATAAAACAGGAGAAGCAATCAAGAGTTCAGCTTATATGCTAACCAATTATGCAAGCAACATAAAACACAGAAGTTAAGTTATACTTAATTATGAAAAGGGGCTCAAATAGGCAACATGAGATCACAAGATCCCATGGGTGTAGCCAAAGACAAGGTGTTCGGGCCTGTAGAAGATATGGACAAAACTTCGATCCAAAAAACCTCACCTATAGAAATATCCGAGGCAACTTTTTAGGAAAACTTGTCTAACAAGGTTACCTAGCTTACTTGCCAAACCTTGAGAGTGATACCTAGCAATGAATCCAACCCAATGAATGCCCATACCTATGTCAAATCATTTGACTGAGGAAGGAAAGGCATACACAAAAGATCCTACAGAAACAAAACAAAAAAAATGTTAATCTTGTAGAAGGTGTCGAAGGGATGTTGGATGTAATGCGGAGGATGAGAATCATTTGACGTCTTCAGAAAAGTGGATTTGACTTTGTAATGCGTAAGGAATTTTGTTGATCTTTTGCAATCTTGCACAGATCAATGAAAATCACCTTTGAAAATACCCTAAGAAACTTGCTAGTGATAGTCACCAAGAAAATGCCCTCGGCTACTTGGTTGGCTTTCTTTCTTTCAGGCCATCTATTTAGGTGTCTTGTAGACCAAGAAAATGCCCTAAGCTATTGTCTTGGCTTTCTTCTGTCATGCCATCTATTTAGTTGTCTTGTGGACAAAGCAGTCATCAATTTTACATAAAATTAGCAAAATGGGAATTTAATGAGAATTTTATACAATGAAAGTGGTTTGATGCCAATCAAACATCATTTAAGTCATGCATGATTTGGTCCAAATTGATCTTTTGGTCATGTTGGAAGGTGTTGTGGTGTCAAATAGGCTAAGAGCTTGACTCTAAATGGGACTTAAAGTTTAAATGAAATGTTGAGGGTTTAGGTGTAGTTGTGATTTGGGTTTGGATTCAGATGAAGCAAGTCAAACAACATCAAAACACTATTTAAAGCATTTTGAGCATCCAATTGTTGAGGTGAGGTGTATAAACAAATAATGTCACAAGTTCTATCATAAAATAGCACCTTGCTTGTACATTAGATCCAGAGACAACATTCTGCTTCACCACATGACCAATTGCCTCTAACATATTTGTAATACTCCGAGGTTAATTTTCTGTCTATCACATACATATATGCAAACTTCAAATAAAGAGTCCATTCCCATTTGGAAATTAGACCCATACCAAGAATTCCTTCAATGTAAGCAAGTAGCAAGGAAAATAGCTTTGTAGTTTTACTAACCCAAGCACCTAGGCAACACCCATATGCCATATGGTATCACACTCAGGCTCAGTTCATTTAATATAGTGGATGATCAGACCTATAATAGATCGGAAATAATATGAACTCAAAATCTACAAGAAGTTAACTATATAGTTTATATTTCTAGTACCTCATTAAAAATCCATTCAGCAATCCCAGAATTTTGTAACAGAAGAATGTACTTGAACAATAACCCAACAATGTCTTCTACATGCTCTGCATTGATATATGCAGCATAAGATTAGAAGCTTATGGTCAGATCACAGTTTGGAAGTACCTTAGGCAGGTAATATCATGTTAAATTTCAGATGCATGATAAAGATCCAAAAAGTTCAAATAAAAGAACAGACCATGTCCAGTGTCTGTAAGTTCTATCACTATGGAAAAGAAAGAAAATTCATCACTGCAATCTCCTTCCCCAGCACTCAAACTCAATGCCCAACCTGCAAGTATAGGATATCATTAAAAAAAAGTATAGGATATCATTAATTCATGATAGATGAAAATATATAAAACAATGTAATGGAATACTTATCTATGAATACCACTGAAAGCAACACAAGAAATGCTACTCAAAAAAGGGATGACAGAAACAAACAGATACTGTAAGATCCTAAAACTTCTATAATTAAATAATTATGACAATACTGGAATTATTGGAAATTGAATTATCTTAAATGATTAAATAGAATTAACAGAGTGGTGTAGAGAATGCGACTAAAAGACAAAATAGATGAGTGAGTTCCCACAATGGTTGTGGGATACTTGAATGTGACGATTGGAGTAATGAGGCCATGGTGGTTATCGCAAAGATGAAGTGGAGAGAGGTAATTCAATGAAGTAGATGGGGATTTTATTGGAATTGGTTGGTGGAGGCTTAAGGCAGCATAAAGGGGTCACCTATTATAGAGTGAAGAAGAGAAGCTCTGCTCTATTCCCCATATGCTCATCTTCTTCCAACAGAAAACTCATTCTCCACTGCACTTCTCTACTGGTGCCTCTAGTGGCAATAATGACCACATATTCGTGTGTGTAAGAGAGGTGGAGTGCAATAAAATGTGATTTTATTGGAACAAGCAATGTAATTTCCCTTGATTTTATGCATATTTCATTGGAATTTCACTGAAGTTTTAACCATGAAATGTTATGAACAGGATTGATTGAAGTTTTTCGCAATATGTACATAATTTCATTTGGTTCCATGGGATTTTTTTTACAAGGGACAAAGTTATATGGGAGCATGCACACTAAAGCCAGTTTTCATTGAGATCTTGCTAATTCATGCTAAATCTACTTTAATTTGATGATTGAAATGACAATAAATAAATGTAAAGTCAGGCTGCATATAGCAGAATGGATGTCCAGTATAACCTGTAGAGATGGTGAAGGTTCAAACAAGCATCCAGCATTGTGTTTGGTCACTCATGAAGGGAGACAAGAAGACATCCACTGGTCAGAATATCAAAGACAGTTCTTCTGGTGGACATAAGACTAAAGCGGATTCATATGCCCAAGAGAACAACCAACATTTTAATTACCTTTTAGCAATAGCACAATTTATTAAATCAGGAAGAATGGGGGAAAAGTAACATACACAGATGTGCACATGACCAAGAAATACAAGAAAATGAGGCTACCACGAAATTGCATCAACAAAATGAAGAAAGAACACAGAAAACGAAGGCTAGAATATGAAGTGATGTAGGACACATGGAAAACACAGAAAAAGTGTTTAGAGAGCCAAAACTGTGGCAAGCCATTCCCAAACAGCCACCTAATCCTGTGATCACCGCATGCACTTCTAGACCACCCCACCACCTTAGTAAGCACCTTATGTTTCCATGTAGTGGAGCACATGGAGAGGATCATCTACAGTACCAAGTGGCAGGAAGGGTAAATCATCCACAACCACAAGTGTCACAGTCATATCCCTTCTAGCAGCTCGCATCTCCAAGAAATCTTCAATCTCTACTTCCAATCTAGTCTCAATGTTTTGCTATTGACAAAGATGACTCCCCATATAAACATATGTCTGGATCTGCCCTACTCGACTTTCATAAGTATATCACTATGCCTGACTCAACAACCAGCATCCCTATTGTTTTTAATGACATTTTTACCACTCCTATCTACCAATGATTAATCATCATGTACAGACATATGGAATCACATTTAATAATGTGACTATAATTGGATGACCCAATTGGATGATAAATGTAGATTTAGATTGAAGTGACCCCAATTGGATGACTTAATAAAAAAAATTTGACATAAATGAAGATAATGAATGCACAAGTTTAACACTATTGACCCTACAATGATATTGATCCTTCAAAGATTTGGTTTTCAAGGATATCAATCATTGTAAGATATCCTAACCCTAGATGGGGTAAATGATAGTCTAACAAGCATAGTGGTATAATGGATTGAAGTTCACATTGACTTAGATCCATTGTCTATCATATGATATTAGACAAATGGATTGTAGGGATGCCCATTAGAGACCAAAACACTTAACCCAAGGAAATTGCTTAAAACTAATGGATTGAAAATGAAAAGTGAAGATTATCTTATAGTTCACCAAAATGGCCTGTGCCAGCATGGGTGGTCCAAGATAATCACTGAAAGACGTTAATAGAAAGATTGGTTGGTTGAATTACTGATTATATGAAATGATTATAAAGGGCTATTGATTATATGAAATAATTCATTGATGTAAACGTTTGTATGACCAAGGAATGAAGAATTGGTCTATTGTGTCTTTCTCACTTTTGGAAATAACAATAGTAATTAATGTATAATAACCAACAAGATATCAACTGATTGATTTATTGAATATGACAGCTAGAATTGGTATAAAACATTATAGGGGAAATTTTATATTTTAAATAACGTTTTTCTTATTTCAGATTTTATTCAATCATTTTATTGCTTTTTTTTTCAATTAAATGCTTTGTTTATTGTTTTATAGGTATTAAAGTTTATCTCCAAATCAATTGGTATTGAATGAAGAATCCAATGCTATATTAGCCACAAGTCTCATTCTCACCATATGAGACTTTTTCAATATTCTCTCTCACTTGTGGTTTATCTATATGCATATAAGTGTTAATAGGTGGATATGCATAAAACTTGACTCTAATACTATACTAAAGTTCATTTCAAAACCAATTAGTATTGAATTGAGGGTCCAACAATTTATTTATCACAAGTCTCATTCTCATTCTCTCAATGTAAGACTTTTTCAACAATATGCATCCTTTGTTGTTTTTATATTTTGATTGTTTTAAACATCATTTCTATTGTTCATATTTTAGATAAAATCCAGTTCAATCACACTTTTTATCTTGTTCTTCACTTAGTTTTCATTGTTTTATAGATTATATATTTGTTTTTATATTTTAATTGGTTCAATTTGAGATTTTACTTTTTTGTTTTATCAAGTACATTTTTATTCTCCTATATTTTGTTTTGTTAAGTCTTATTAAAATTTTAAATTTTTATTTTGAATTTATTTAGATGTTGTGATGTTAATGTATATTTATTCTGACGCTGGGATGCTACTTTGAGATCCATCTTAAATTTTTAATGCTATTTAGGAATTAGTCAAGTTTTGAATAAACACATAAAGGCATAATTGCATTTAATAATATTAAATATAATGAACAAAAATGCTGGAATTTCTTTTTCATTTTGAATTGTCGCACAATCACTTAAGGCACCCAGGCTGATGACCTAGGCACCTTAGTACCTTACTAACTATGGAATAATGAATAGATAAATATTTTATTGCACATACATCATAATCGATGCATAGTTTCCATTACTAATATTGAGGCATGATTCATTACATTGAGAAAAATATTTATTATATATGGCATTTTTTGCTTTTTCCACTCTGAGCAGGGTTGAAAAACTCAAGCTATGGTGGTTTCTCCACTGCAAGAGACAGACAAATCTAGCTGGATGAATTCTAATCTATTGGTCTATTAACTCTCTCATACAAGCTTGGAACTAGATCTTGTGGTTTAGTCTCTTCTTTCGTAAGATAGTTTTAGCAATCCTTGCATTTGAGAATATTGCATCATACCTGGCTCCATATATTTTTGGAATTTTATTGCTGTATGCTCCTGAATATTGTGTTACTTATAATAATAGTGGTATACTAGAGGTCATTGTGAAAAAAGATGATCAAACATGAAAAACAAGATTATAGATTATAGATTATGAAAAATTTAAGCCCAAAAAGGGAAAAATTAAGCCAGAATTTTCTAGATAACCTAGCATCAAGATTATAGACCATTAAAAATAAATAGCAAAAAGATTGACACTGAGAATCTGAAATTTACCTAGAGTCTTCAAAATAAAATACAGTGATCCCTCTCCTTCATGCCCAATCAGATGGCTAAGGTACATACAAGGACCAGCATGGTAATTCTTTATGCTGGGTGTAATTGGCCATACAACTCTCAGCTTATGACCTTGCTTTATTGGGACAGTTTTGACAAGAATCTAGATACAATAAACACCAGAAAGTGTGAAGAAGAAAATTCAGCCACCCATATTTAATATACAAGATCACAAATCAAGGTAAACATAACTTGATGATGTCTAGTCTCTTCACTACCTTGACATGTTCAGATGCACAAGGCTGACCCTGAACACTAAAATACCTGCGTCCTGTATTTGGAACGTCAATGAACTTTTCTTCAACAAGACTCTGGATTTCATCAAGGCTTCCTAAAACATTAAACAGAATATTGAAGACTTCCTAAACATTAACATGATACTAATATGGCCAATGAAAGAAATTACCACCTTTTCCATACACAACAAGATGCATAACACTTGCTGAATAAAGTTCCCTGTAAAATTTAATTAGCTCTTTCCGTGTATCGAGACCATTAGCTTTAGGTACAACCTCTAGTGAAGCCCAATTTCCTACAGAATCATCACACCATATAATAAGTGTATAAAATTTGTCACTATGAAAACAACATACTAGGAGAAAAATTAAAGCATTAAAGGTACAGTTTTAGAATCAAAAAAGGCTATTCAATAAATTATACCTGTGAGAAAGGAAAATCAATTTTCATTTCAAAGGGACACAATACATATATGGTAGGGTAACTGGATCCTCTAATCACACTCTCCCTCAAGTTGGAAGGTATATATCAGTCACACCCAGCTTGTTACAAATATATTCAAACACATTCAAACTCAACCCTTTGGTTAAGATATCAGCAAGCTCCTCGGAAGATGGAGTGTATGGTGTGCAGATGACTCCCTTCACTACAAGATCTCGAATGTAGTGACAATCAATTTCAATGTGCTTAATTCGTTCATGGAAGGTTTCATTCTACGCAATGTAGATGGCCGCCTAATTAACATAGTACATAGACATAGGCTCATTAACTATCACGTCAAACTCCATGAGAAGAGATCTGAGCCACACCATTTCACAGTCAGTCTCTCTTTTAGATCAATATTCAGCTTCAGCACTAGAGCAGAAAACCACATTCTGTTTCTTGCTCCTCTAAGTCACAAGATTTCCTCCAACATATGTAAGGTATCCAAACATAGACTTTCTATCTCCTCTATCACCTGCAAACCCAGGTAATGAAAAGGCTTCAACTCTATTGTGCCCATTTTCTTTATATAGTAGCTATTTTCCAGGAGTACCCTTGATATATGCAAGAACTCTTTGAGCCCCCATCCAGTGGACCTGACATGGCTCATGCATGAATTGGCTTAGTAGGCCCACGATGTAAGTAATGTCGGGCCGTGTAACAGTAAGATATATTAGCTTTCCCACCAATCTTCGATATTGCGTTGGATCCTCAAGCTTGTCTGAAGAGGTATCCCAAAACTGAGGGGACCTTTCAATAAGCGTGTCTACCAATTTACAACCTAAGCACCCATTCTCCCATCAGAAGATCCAAGGCATATTTCCTTTGAGATAGCACTAGCTTGCCTTTAGAATATGCAAACTCAATGCCAAGGAAGTACCCAGGTCTCCCCATATCTTTTGTCTGGAAAACCTTGGCAAGATGTTCCTTGGTCCGCCCTATACCTTCAACATCACTACCTGTAAAAAGAATGTCATCCACATACACAACTAGAATGACATACCCTCGATCAAAGTGACATTCAAAAATAGAATGATCCATAGCATGCCGTCGGAAACCCCCACTGAACATGACCTGACTAAACTTGTCAAACCATGCCCGCAAACTTTGTTTCAGACCATAGATAGCCTTCTTCAATTTGCATACCTAGTACTCCCCCTGAGCAACATAGCCAAGTGGTTGTTCCATATAAACTTCCTCAAAAAGGTCTCTGTATAGAAAAGCATTCTTGGCATCTAACTGATGTAACTACCACTGTTGATTTACGACAAGAGAGAGTAGCACTCGAATGGAGTTAAGACATGCAACATAGGGAAGGATAGGAGTAGGAATAGGGTCAGAAGAAATAGAGGCAAAGTTCCCAGAGAAATACGATTGATTTTCAAAAAAAGTGACATCAGCAAAAAAGTAATAGCGTCTGGTGGGGGGATGGTAACACCGGTAGCCCTTTTAGGTTTTAGGATAGCCCACAAAGATACTTTATCGCTCGAGCATCAAGTTTGTCCACACTAGGATGCAAATCTTGAACGTAGGCAACACAACCAAACACCCAAGGGGTTAACTCAAACAATTCTCAATTAGGGTAAAGCCGGTGAAGAGGAACCTCCCCCCCAAGGGGAGTGGACAGCATCCTATTAACAAGGTATGCAGCAGCAAGCACAGCATTAGACCACAGATATTTAGGAACATGCATTTTAAATAACAGGTTCGAGTAATATCCAAGAGATGACGGTGTTTTCTCCCAGCAAAACCATTTTGCTAAGAGGTGTGAGGACACATGGTCTGATGAATAGTACCTTGGGAGGCACAAAACTCTTGAAAGGACTTTCTAACAAACTCAAAAGCATTGTCAGTACGCAAATACTTAAGGGTAAGAGAAAAATGAGTTTTGATTTCACCATAAAACTATTTGATAACATTTAAGATATTTTTACGATCCTTCAAGAGGTACACTCAACAAACTCTTGAGAAGTCATGACTGAGACAACACGACTTGGACCCCAAATGTCGCAATGAATCAAATCAAACATAGATCGACTATTAGCAAGTTGAACACACGAAAAAGTAGACCTACTATGCTTTCTTAATTAACACGACTCACACTGAAACTCAAGAATGGATATCCAGGGCAAGGCTTGACGAAGCTTCTGAATAGAGGGATGTCCCAGACAATAATGCCATAGAATAGAGAACTCAGTAATTGACTCCAACAAAGCAGCAACCTCAAGATCATTCCTACACTGAAGTAAAGTAGTAGGATCAATAGTGAATGGTTGGTAGGTGGTGAGTTCCTCAAACAAGGAATGCAGTTGCCCATAGTATTCTTGCAAGGGCTGATCTGTCATACTCATTGTGAAGATCTACTCATATATTTCATAGACTCTCAAGATATTCTTTTCTTCTGCATACATTTGCTTTAAGGTGTCCCAAATCACCTTAGCGGGGTGAAGCATCATGACCCCTTGTGTAATACATGGTTCCATACTGTTCTCCAACCATGTCACCACTACAGAGTCATCTACGAATCAATCCTCATAGATATCATCAGTCATTTTTGGTGGAGGGTGTACCAGATGGCGACTTTTCCTTTGAGCAGCCACAAAAGTGAAGAAGCTTTTGGACCACATGAGATAGTTGTGGTCATTGAAATGAACAACGGTTCCAGACAATTGCCGGATGGCAGATTCCCGTGAATGTGACCCCGGTGGCTTGGGAGAAGGACCCCCAAAACTGACCAAGTTGTCAGCCATTTCAGGTGAGCTTCAGCCCAGTCGTCTTCTTCAAACGATGCAGGTGTCAGACAAGCCTTCCACGCTCACCACACTAGAAGAGACGTCGTCGACAAGGACGATGCAAACGGCCTACTTGGCTGCAGAGGGAAGGCAACGGAGTTCAACAACCATCTTCTGCAAATGATGGTGCCGTCCTGTACGCATCGACGGACGACACCCTCGCATATTCACAACATCTACAGGGGAGACATGATGACGAGGCAACAAGCGACAATGATCAATAAAGGGGGAGATGGGCGGTGTCGACGAAGAGGAGAAAAAGGACGATCAATCAAATGAAGAGAGAGAAAATCGACAACAGTGAGAGGTGGTGTGCCCTAACCAGGCTTTGATACCATGTGAGAAAGGAAAATCAATTTTCATTTCAAAAGGACACAATACATATATAGTAGGGTAACTGGATCCGTAACTAGATCCTCTAATCACAATACCATACAATAGTAAAAAAAGTAGATAATATTCTGTGAGATGATGTGTAAGAACAAGGATTCAAAAATCAATGCAAATTGGTGAAATATCATTGATAGGTTATCAAAAATAAGGTACAATTTTTAATAATCCCGAAACCCTAAGTATTATCAAAAATATCATAGATCAAACAATTTATCATCGAGAATCAATGTTAGATCAATGAATCATTCAATCCAACAGAGTTGTTGACTCTCTTTTTTTTTTAAGAAATCCTTACCCTAATTTTATTCACCAGGCAAGTAGAAGCCTGCAAACCAAAAACCAAAGGTACAAAAGGTGAGGGGGACTAAACGAAAACCCCACTAAGGAAAAATACAGTACCAAAGGTCAAACGAAAATAGCAAAATAACCAAGAGTCTACCACTGGAAGGGAATCCCAAACACATGTCACACCACCCGACAGAAGTTCTTAACGCACACAAGGCCACCCTACGAAAAATTCCGTACGACATCCTCGGAAGTTCCATCCCCAAAACAAGTAAATGCCACCAACAGCTCAACTACAAAAGTTAGGAATGCCCTACACATCAAGCAGGATCGCGCTCCAAAGCTCCCTAGGGCAAGTGCCTTTAGTCCAGGCCTGTAAATCGATGTCAACACCTCGACGCGCCACCCAGTCTGCAGCACAATTCCCTTCCCATGGAACCCAACCAATCGATTGAAACTGCTAGACCAATTCAAGCATCTCTTGCCAATGCGCAATCCCAAACACATGTGGGCATGTCCCACGAAGGACCGCATCCACCAATTCTCTAGCATCCAACTCCAACTGAACATCCCTACAATTTCTACCCATAGAAAGATAGAATTTCATACCTACCAGTAAAGCTAAAAATTCTGCATATTTTAAGTCCTCAATTGCTAACGATCCCGTTGTTGCCCATGCTAGCTCACATTTGTCATTACGAAGGACCCAACCTCCAACCACCCTCCGTTGATTAGTGAACGTGTCATCAATATTGAGCTTCCAGTGTCCCTAGTCCAGCCTTTTCCACACAATCCATTGACAGTGAGACAAACCATCCCTCGAAACCTGCATGCCACTTTTGTAGAATGGAGGAGAATACCTTTTCACAGATCATTCCAAAATCTCTACCTTTTCTTGCCATGATGATTTTACATCTTGCCTTCCAACATTCCCAGAGAATATTGGCCACCAAGAATTTGTAGAATTTTCATTTGTTCTGCTTGCTAGTGTATTTCAACGATCCCAGAATCCATCGTCGCCATTGTTCATTGTTACAAATCTGAAGACCCAACCGAGCACACACCCATTTTCGAAACAGAAACACCCATTCGCTCTTAAAGAACAAATGCGCTAGCAAGTCAACCCCTTTTACCAACCTGCAGCAAGCACACATAAAAGTAAGAGAAAAACCCCACCTGACGTAAAGTTCATCAGTAAAGAGAGCATTCTAGAACTACTTCCATAGAAAGAAGGATATCTTCATTGGTATATACGGTTTCCAAAGGCCCGTGTTCTAGTCCACTCTAGCCCATCTCTCTCGAATAAAATTCCACACATTGGCAGTGGAAAGGGCACCATCACTAGTCGCCACCCACTCAAACCTGTCCTTATCTTGAGAAAGCTTGTGAAAATCATCCTACAACTTATCAAACACTTCCGCTAGGATCAAGGTCCTCCAACTAGATATGTCTAAGCGACTTAATTTTGCTAATGACCGTGATGCCAATTAAGGATCCACGGGACTCCAATCCTACCATGGGCTGATAATGCCACATCCACCTAACCACCGCATGTGGACCTTTACTCTGCCTGACGACTTGAAAACCAAGCCAAGTAGCCAATCCTCCAATGGACGAAGCCTAACTGCCCTTTGGTCGAAAACAGGAAACCCAACAATGACTCAATCGAACGAAAAAGGCAGGTCCCAAACAGACGTCTACCAACATGGCGGCCCACAAACGGCAACCTCCAAACTTTCACCGACCGACCCGTAGCCACATAGTAGATCCACGAAAGGCGGCCTAATCTTCCACCGAACCACGAAACCAGGCCAGCCACAGCCACCCAAGGCAAGCCACGACCACCATAGACCTCCGCCCAACCACAATCGGTCAAAGAAGAACAGGAGAGCACAAAGGAACGACCTCCCAAGGGGGCCCAGGGACAAAACGTGACGTCTGTCCCCAAGATGACCAGAAACCCTAGAGAGAGAAGCTTTGGGTTAGAGAGAGAAGTATATCTCACTTATTATCAAGAAGATCTTATGTTGTCTAACAATCTACGAAGTTGTTGACTGACCAAAGGACTGATTGGTTGATCTATCAAATGCATCAATTGATCCAATTATGGTTTTCTACTGAAACCTCCGCCAATTGTCAAAGAGTCCACCGATTTCCAAACATAGGCAAGGTGTTTACATGCTAGCCAGAGATGATATATCTCATGGACTTGCTTCAATTGCAAACTCTAGCAATTCTTCTCTTTTATGGCACGTCATCCTAGTCATCCTTCAAGTTGTAAACTTTAGGAAGCCATTCTTAGGGTTTCTATGAGTCTTGTTAGTTGCAAGTTGTGTCTTTTGAATAAGTAATATAGAGCTACTACCAAAGTTGTTAAAGTTGATTCACTGTATTGTTTAGGGATTAGCTAATGTTCCATCTGTGTCTAGTTTTTGCTACTCCATTGTTTTTGTTGACAATACAAGAAAAAGATCTTCCCTGTGTCAATACAAGAAAAAGATGGTGGGGATTGAAAGTCCATCCATGTGTACTCAAAGATAGCCATACGAAGGTCAATCAACTCAATGTTTTCAATCCGAGAGAAAATTTCCCTCATTTCTCTGGGGAAGCTTGCTTTCCTCATCTTTCAACAGGGCTCTAGACATACTAAAATCCCACATAATAACCCATGTAAAAGACCACTGAGATCAGATACACATCAGCTCCTACAGAAACTCTAATTTTTTTGCATAATTCAAAGGTTTGTAGCAATAATCAGTAAAATTCTTGAAGACTCTACTGTAATAGAAAATTGATCTTTTCTCTTGCTTAAAGCCACCAACCATTCACTGTTCCATCTGAGGAAAATACCCTAGAAGCACCCTCCACCATCTTAGCACATAATTCATCAATGCGTCCACCTCCAATCCATCTAAGGAAAGTAGATGAGTAGTCTTTTAACTTGGTTTCCCAGATACCCTGCATCATGGCAAATGAGTTCTAACCAAATTTCCCTTAATTTGTTGTTTCCCTTTATCATTACATCCCCTGATGTTCCAAGACACCATCTTCATATATGATTAGTCTCTTCCCTGTACCAAGTCATCAATCATATCAGCCCACCTCAGTTTGAAATTTTTCAGTTGACCCTGAAAATGAACACCCATAGATTGAGCCTTCATAACAATGTGTTCATCTGGCCAGGTCCAAATGTCCAGAAAGGAGTTCTAGGAAGACAAACAGAACATCGAGTCTTTCCATTTCATCCCCCTCCACAGGCTGCCACACCTGCATTTTCAGACCTCGACAGAGCCCCCTGGGCTTCAACCTCCTGTGCCAAGACAGCTACAACACCACCCCAGTTCCAAATCTTACACACTATGAGATTCTTATTAGAATTTCCTGTTCTGGACTGCAAGCCTCCTACTCCATTCTTTTTGGTCAAAATGGGCTTTATCATTGTTTGCAAAAAGGGTCGCTACCAGCCCTGACAAGCAAGGTGCATCCACAGATTTCTGGAAACAAGATAACCCTCTCCAATTGCCCATTACACGTTTGCCAACAACAAGCTTCCAAACCTGGAAAGGATCAGGGGGATTAATTGGAGTTGCTGACATAATCTTCTTAACAATATCCTCCACCTAATACAAGATTTGTTTCCTTTTTTCTTCAAATATCTTCCATAGAATCCCTATGATGCAGCTCAGATATCTACAGTTGAAAAGGGATTTTGCCATGACAATGACAAATCAATGATCAAACCATCAACATCAGGCTAAAAGTACCAAAAAAACCATTTATCAAAAAGAAAGTGGAAGTTAACAACCATATATGCACCTGTACCGAATTTATGGTAAGGATGATCCTTCGAAGACAAATGCTTCTCTAGCTGCCCAAAATAAAAGCACGATACCATTATAAAGCAATGATGACCAGAGAAACTTTTTAACCTCTTCTAAGATGCAGGTCTGAAGCAGGAGCTCCAGAAAAGATGCCAGTGTAATAACGAAAATGAAAGGATTAGACAAAGTGATTTTTTTTGAAAGGAAAAAACGGATGAATCTCACTAATCAAAGGATGATTATGATAATACAAATAATAACTATTGAAATAATCCCATATTAGAAAATGTGAGGACATAAGATGAACTTACATATATAAACACATTTTCACTTATTATCAATTGATTTCAATTTAGATGTCAAACTTTTAAAATGTAATCAAAATCAAAACAAGTCCAATAGGCCTAAGTCTTGGTTGGAAAAAGAAACACTTGAATGACCTTAAAGGCAAGTAATTAAGAGTGTTAGAATAGAGCTACATGTAGAAAACGTGAGCTTACATGTAGAACCTTTAACTCATTACCAATTAATTTTGAGTTAAATTAAATGTCTAAATTTTAACATTTTAACAATAATAAGACATCTACATTACAACAATTATATTGTGTTCTACAAATTCCATAAGTCATTTAAAACTTACATTACCATCCGTGCATCCAAACAAGCATTTTTAGGAGACAAATGAGAACATATGAAAAAATATAAACTAGTATTTTCAAAAAAAGTCTAAGCTACGTAAGAGATACCAAACATGCTCTAAAGTCGAACGGCCAACTGATGTTTGAATGAATGGATTTTTTTTTTTAATGAATGGATAATTATCATGTGCATTCTGAGATATAGATGACTACAATCATGTTTACAGGCATAATAACATTCATTGATAACAATAAAGTGAAGAAAAACAATCAATTAAACCTGATGCCTCCTCCAACTGTCAGACAACAAGTTCTTCTGATTTTCTGAAAAGGATTGGAAAAATGTTCAGCAAAAGTTAAAGAATGAAACAAATATAGAAATTATCTTGTAAGATTTCAGTTACCAGAATCAACAGCTTGTATTTCACGGAGGGTAGCATCTGGGGAAATTAATGGTCTTATGAAGAATTGTGCAAACCTATTTCAACATTGGCATGTAACCCAACCAAGAAGAGTAAGAGAATTAAGTCAAAGATAAGCATCCAACCCGTCAAGAAAAGTTAAAACCCTAAAATATCATTATACCTATCCAAAGCCTCTTCAAGATAATCAGTATTAATGTCAAAATAGTAGTTTGTATGTTCTGAATCTGTATATGCGTTAGCTAAGCCTCCATGCTGACAACCACAGAAAAATAAATTGTGGAAGAAAGATTAAATATTGGAAAAAATAATTCAAGAAATCTGGAAAATGGTAAATTTTTATCATTATGCATCATTAGTTCCCTCGAGCATTGGTTATCACAAATACTAGAATTAAAAACTGAAAGCAGATCGATATTCCACAATGGACTATTATGCAGTTGTTCGTTTAGGGAATTCCCAATTAAAAAATGAATAAACAAATACAAAGAGAACATGGACATTTCATGAAGGGGGATACACATGTGTTAACATACTTTCAGTAGGAAATGAGATCAGATCAAATGAAGTAAATCAAAGACAAATATGAAATGTAAATTTAAACATGCAGAAAGGTGTAAAAAAAATGAAACAGATTAGCTGCGAATAAACTGCCTACACCAGACCAAAAAGCAGTTGGGCACTGTAACAAATAGCACATTGTGATTAGGGAAAAAGAAAATTTGGATCATCATTTCGTAATTTTAATTAGTAGGTGATTACACACACATAACCATTTACCCACATTACATAAGCACCTCTCTCATAGTTTTCCATATGATTTACATGGACTTTATAAAATGGCTTACTAATGGTTTTATATAAAAGATTGATGAATAGACTCCGGGTATCTAAGAGAGTCTAATCTGAAACTCAAAATGATGATTTTTAACATAATATTGGGACACATTATAAACTTGAGACAGATCTAGGTTAAACATTTGAGTGGAAATACAGTTAAAGTAAATGAATAAATTATCATAAACAAGCTCTTCTAGATTTAACAATTTTTCTTCCACATGTACTGAAGGTGGAGTTCCTCAGATGTCACTACTCATGTGCACATGAGACCACGAACAGATCAATAACTGTAGCATACCTATGTGATTTCCATTATGTAATTATGGGTCTAGTACATTTAGAAAATATTTTTATGGAAAATTTAACAAATCTAGAAAACATTTTCCAAAGAAAATCCAGAAAATGATTTCCTAAAACACGTTTTATTGGGACTTGTGCATGTTACAGAAAATGAAATTTAAGTGGTTATGTAGTTGATGGAAAATGAAGAAAATTTTTATAATTTGAGTGTTTACACATTTACTAAAAATTAAGAAAAATTATGTTTACAAATTATAACATTCAAATATTAGTATTCTTGTTAATTTACACATTCAAGAAAAGTTTTTTAATAACAATCCACAACAATAAATTATAACATTCATGAACTACATAATATTATAAAATTCAAACAATTTATTCACATCTTCATAAAGTTAAAATAAATGTTTTACAAAATACATATGAAGTTCACAAATTTCTATCATTCCACATCACTTGTATAATATTCATACATATTTTATTAGCAATTTCATTTTTACATTGTTGAGTTTGTTCAACTGCAACCTCCAATTCAAACTCTTTTTTCATATGTTCGAAAACTTTTGGAACATAACAACTCGAATTTCATCTAACTCATATTGAAGATCTTAAAGTAAATCTATTATATCTACTTTTTGAATGAAATTGTGAAGCAAAAAACATGCTACAACAATTTTAGCTTATGTTAAAAATTGTTAGAGATGGTGTATGTTGTTCAACTTCATTGATACTAGGCATCTGTGTGCACATAAAGGTGAACGATTCCAACAAATCATCATTGCCATTCTGTTTTTCTAGAATATCTACTATTTGGAAACTACTTGAGTATGTTGCAAGGTAAAAAGTTGATCATATATGGGACAAGTTTTACCTTTGTATAGCGCACATTCAAAATGTTTCAAAAAATGTATCAAATATCTTTTATTCAAGTGAAATAGGTAAAATGTGGAATATTGTTATAAACTAACCTAAACAAAATTATCTCATACCTCATTTGAAACATTTGTATGTCCAAGTCTAAAATCTCAACCTCATTTGCTTTGATTTACAATTTTATTATAATTTTTATACATCAATCGTCATCTCTTTATACGACTATATACAATATTACTTTCCAAATTGTATCCTATTTTTTCATTATATCTTTCAATCACATGATTCCATGTCTCTATCTTTATCTTTCCATCTTGTGTTTTTTCATTTTCTTCTTTTAGAACGTCACATAAAATGTCAAATATCATTTCATCTACCTTTTGCATTCCATGTTGTATAAGGTCGTCCTAGTAGTTTTTTCTCATGTGATCATAATACTCAATCATATTGTAATTATATATATACTAAATAGAATCTCATGAGCATGAAGACAAGCTAAAAACAATCCTAAACAGACACATGCAAGGCACAACAAAAGCACAAATCAAAATCTGAAATTTATAACTAATTACAGCATTCACATGTTGTATATATTATTTAGGTCCACAAGGTTTGTAGGTGTCTACAAAAGTCTCTTCTATAAATATCAAGTAAAGTGGCCTGAGTATTAGGTTTACTTGATGATCTCATCAAATTACCCAATGAAAGCATCAGGTTGCCCAATGAAAGCATCAGGTTGCCCAATGAAATGGGTTACCCGATGAAAGCATCAAGTTACCCAATGAAAGCATCAAGTTTACCTAATGATCTCATCAGGTTACCTGATACTTATAGAAGGGACTTCTATAAACACCTACAGACCACTTTTTGCCATATTATTTATACCTAAATTTATAATATACATGTTGTAATTATCAAACATATGAAAAACCCTAAAATGATTGAGTAGATTACAAAAACCTTAAAAAAAATCTTTAAATCAACAAACATGATGGAAACCCTAGTTTCCATGATCAAACAAATCTTCAAAAAATCAAGTGTTGTAAATGGGGGTTTCTACTACAAGGAACATTTACTTAATTTCCACAATCAGTTGCATTGGCTTACTACGAGCGTCAAGTTCGTCTTTAGAAAATACTTATGTCAGCTCTAAAGAAGCAGGCATGAACAACTTCCTACGAAGCAAGGGTGGTTAACTAAAGCAAGTGTGTCAGCAAGCACGGATGATTTCTTGTGGAGCAACAACGATCAATTGGAGTGTTGTGAAGGAAGCATGCCCGATCATAGAACACTTTGATCTCATTTTCTACAAGTGCAAACAATTTCCTACTAATGCTAAAGAGCGTCGGTTGTGTGCCTTCCATGTGAGATGTGTAGGAATGTTTGTAAGTACGAAGGGAACGAGCACATGGAAAAAACTTTCACATAGGGGAACAAACCAAAAAAAAATTCAACTTCTCTTTTATACCCAGGCAAATGAAGAAAAAAATTTCTAAACTTCCTTGTGCACAAATACTTTTAAAAACAAAAAAACATTTTCCTCATTTTCAAGGAAAACCTTTTCCAAATGCACAAACCCCCTCTATGAAAATCTAAAGCGTAATAAAAGTATCTTTGACACATATAATTGTATTAACACTAGTTAGGAAAGTTCAGTGGATTTTCTTAGAGAAATGGAGTCTATGATGCCATGGATTCCCTTAACATCATCCTATGTAACACAAGATAACTGCAATCATTAACAATTGTTAGATATTGTATGTCATAATTGGAAGAGATGAGTGAAAAGATCTTGTATCTAACATGTTGGCAAAGGCGTTAGAGTATTATCTAAGAATCATTGTTAAGGACCAACATAGCACTAATGTGTAACATGATGACATAGGCCATAGACACTAAGGAATAATGGACTTCCATCTAGAGAAATCATAGTCACTACTTGCTATGCCAACTAATTAGGGAAAGTAGCTAATAAAGCAAATTATGTCAAGGGTGATACCATACGTTCCCAAAACTTGTCAAAGGAATGATTGGATTGCCCACAAAAATCACATACACAACCATCACATCCTCCACCACGAACACCATGGTCACATGCACCACAATCACCACAACCTCTAGCCAAAGTCACTAAAGCAAACTACCCAACCATTAGAGTATATGTAGTAGTAGAAATGTGGAAAACCTAAAAGAATGTAGTTGGAGGAGTGGGAACTATCTCTACTCTAACATTGAACCTATGTTGCTAGATATGGATTGAACATTACAAGAAATAGTGTCACTACGAGCTCCTCCCTATATTACTTCATCTTAGAGATATTAGCAATGAATAACTAATAGATCTCTAACTCATCAAATAAAACACAAAGAATGTGGTAAAACTCCTAAATTGATCTATTCTCCCATCAATGTGTGAATAAGTACTTGTAAATCTCACAAATCCAAGCAATATTCTTCTTATTTTGATAAATGACCCTAAAGGTGTCCCATATTTTCTTTAGCTAATTCGACCATCATATTACTCTATGTAAAGTCCTCATATCCATGATATTAAATTACTATGAAATCACTATGTAATCATCAACTAGCCATTCCTCATACACTACATCCTCAACATTTGACAAATCTTACGTAATGTGCTTAATCTTCGGATGGGCTCTCAAACACATGACCATAGTGGATAATTTTTGTCAGCCAACTTGATTGGTGCGGCACCCAATCCCTTGAGCCATATGTCACATTGGGAGGCCATTTCCTTCACATGATGATCTCATTATCACTGAAACTACAAGAAATTACTGCTATGCTCAACTAGACTGTTCCTGAAAGGCAAGAAACAAGAGTCTTAGGGCATAACACAACCCTATAATACTTCAGAAACTTTCACTGGCAACTGTTTCAACACATCAGAAAACCACCAGCAGGCTGCAACAGTTGCTGGCTGCCCTTAACAAGGTAAGGGAGGGAGGGCAGGCAGGGGTAGGAGGAGTGGCTTTCAGGCCACCCTAGTGCAAGGACAAGCCACTGGTTAGCCTTGGCATGGCATCTGGACTGCAGCTGGGGTTGAATGGCCGCTAGAGAGGAGGGGCAATGGGAGAGAGGGAAAGAGACAAGGATGAGAACAGCAGGTAGTGGATGCCAGAGGCTGCTGGGTGGTGGATGACCTGTGGCTGTTGCCAAGGTTTTAGGGTTTACATGTTATCTGCCTCTAACACCATGTGATCAGGGAAAAAGATAATGGATCGTGATTTTACTAATGGGTAATCACACATAAACATGGATAGGGCTAGACCACTTACATGGATATTCACATAAAGATATGCATATATCATAACATATTTTATCATATATTTTGCGCTCCTTGTGGTTATGTCCTGATCTGATGCTCTTCAATTATACTTTTCCTAAAAAATGACTGCCTGATATCAAGTTTCCCAATGTATCGAACTGCATATGCAAAATAGTATAGACAACCCATCATGATTAATTGGACTTAATCATGTAAGTATTATGACAAAGGATGCCTCAGCATTCAGAATCCTAAGGATTTAATAATCCCTAGCTTTATGATGGAAATCTCTCTTCTGTAAACTTAGGGATTCTGTTGATCCTCCTATTCATATACTGCAGCTTTACACAAGGTATGTGTAACTATGAATACTGCAATTAACTTTTACTGATATGGAAGCCATGCAAAATGCTTTCCAGCTCCTTTATTCAAATTAGCATATGAAAGAAAAAGGAGGCAATTGAATATCATAGTACATACCAATGGTTAATTGCATATGAGTTTATATAATCAAAGATGCTACAAGGTTTAATTTTTCTTTAAGATGTGTCTTGGTATCTGTGACTTTGACCTTCCCTTCCATGTGTGAGATAGAGCATAATGAGGTCCACAAAAAATTCTGGTTATGGTAGCTGTCAACATTTTATAGACTCCTAGCTAAGGTTTTGTGATCATACAATGGGAACTCTGATAAAATGACAAGGATCCTATCCTATTTTTCAGAGTAAATTATATATGGTAAAAATAATAATTAGCAAGTAAAGAATGCAAATAAGCATATTTCATTAAGAATAATGAAAATTAGTAGTAATACCTCTGAGATATATTTCAAATAACTGTCTTCCACTGGATATTTTTCACTAGCATAAAATAGCATATGCTCTGCAATAGGAACCAAATGTGTAATCAGAGAAGAATGTACCTTAAAACAGTAAGGTAAATCAATTAAATGCAAACATATGATTCTTATACAAAATTGATAAAGCAACAAGAAAGTTTTTTGTACTGGCTCACTTTTGATGGTGACACACAAGGATTTCAAGGTTTAGAATATCCTTTTTAAATATAGCATGTCCATCATATACAAGGATTCTTTACTGACCAATTATAAAAATATATTACTAAAAACAGTCACGCATAAAATGGCAATAAACCCAGAAGATACCCTGTGGAGTAACCGAGAAATTGAAGCCATTCATTTCTTGCTAGCCTGATGTAGATGCAAAATGTAAGACCCACTTAACTTGAAACCAACCAAGGAATGAGCTAAGTGGTGTTTGTGCAAACCAAGAATGTATAAGATATACATGATAATTGGTATATGGCTGCTAAATAATTTTACGTTGCTTTTTGTTTCTTTATTGGCAAGATATATAATTAAATATAAACCTATTAAACTACGAAAAATTATTGCATGACTACAAATAACTACTAGATACAGCTTAGTTATTTCCACTAATATATAGTGTTCATGGTATTCCAACAAAGAAATACCAGTGGAGTTATACAAAATTGTGAAAGCAAGAAACTGGATTTTGTGAGAAAAAAAATTAAATGAAAATGTCTGACTGCAGTGCTTTTGTATGATCACTAACAAGGAATTTTAGGGTCAACCTAACTATTCCATAATTTAAGTAGTCGACAGAATGCCAACATCTAAAAGCAAACTGTAGCCAGATAGTGACACAATCATAACATAAATTACAATATATCTGACTGATGAGAGCTAATCTAAATTACCATGAAACTTACCAAGAAAATGTGCCAGGCCCTCCAAACCATCGGGATCATTAAATGAGCCAACAGAGACAGCCATTGAAACTGCTGCCTAGATAATTAGCATGATGTATGAGATGATAACAGCAATTTTTACAAATGATCTAGATATGCAAGCAAAAACCAAACATGAACTATTTGTTAGTTCATGGAGATATGAAAAACCAAACTCACTATTCTGTTAGACTACTACTTCCCTGTACAATATTCTAAAACTATGGAAAAAGTCATAAAGCATTCATTGATAGAATATAGAGATGGAGAGAAAGGGTTTAAGTGTAAACTCTAAATAGTAGGATTAAGGCATTTATTGAATGATAGTTGTTGACAGACAAAATACCTACAACTATTAATTGATAAAGAAATATTTAGAAACCATTTACATGTTCATCACACATTACATGCTTGATTAAGAAAGTTTGTGCTCCTATTCACGAGAAAATCGTCCATCGATGGATTCCCTCATTTTAAGGCATTTAAATAGGGAAAATGGTTTGGAAAACGTAGCTTCACTAGCATTTAAACTGCCATATTTTTTCCTCATTTTTCCGAGAATAAACAATCATTTTTCCATTTTTGGCAGTTTAAATGGCCTTTCTTTATTTTTTAGATTTCACCTTTTGATTTATTTTTATTGATACAATTTCAATACTTTGTTACTTGTGTTATTTTTATAACTTCAATTGTACTTTTTATATATTTATTTATGTTTTCAGTTTAAGTATTTAATCTTGAGTAACAATTACACATAACAAAAATATGCATTTGAAATTGTATTAGACATGATTGAATTATAATTCATTTTATTCAATTTTTTGATGATTGTGATACTTATATATTTGTAAATATATTTATATTTATTTATTTATTATTTATACCATTTTTCATGAAAACCTGTTTAAAGCTCTGATTTTAAAAAAAAAAAATTCCAATCTGTATAATGTCCACTTTCGATTTTGTACAACATTGGGCAAGGTTCATAGGTAAAGCATAAAACGCCACTTGTCTACAAAGCAAAATTTCCTTGTATTTCTTCACCAGCATTCTTCTTTCTACTTGCATTTTCTTCAACCTTCTCTCTTCCAAATCTTTCTTTCCCTCGAGTACCCATAGCCACTTATCTTTTGTTATCAACATTTTATAAACTTTAACCACATGCTTCCATCCAAATACATACAATTGAACAGTGCAAAATAATAGGCCCTTTGTTACTCCTTTTCCTCAATGGGAAGGGGCATCTAGATTTTTACCTAACCAAATAGTTTTAGGTTTACCTCTACTTATTTTATTTCCTTTTGCACTAATTAATTTTCTCTTCTAACTGGTGCATTCCTTTGTCTCCGAAGGCTATAACCAAGCCACCTGAGTCTAATTTTATTTTCTCTTATCATATGTTCAATTGATGCAACTCCTACTCTATTCCTAATAAAATCATTTTTTAGCTGATTCCTTGTAATATTACTGCTCATCATTTTAAGTATACGATACACATCTCAAAAACACTAATTTTGTACGTATGGTCATACTTTACAGCCCAACATTCTAAGTCATAAAGTATAGTTGGGTGAATATCGAGTTTATAAGATTTTCCACTTAATTTTAATAGTATCCTACTTTAATTATATGATTAACATCCTCTCTAATTTCACCGTTGTTGCTTATCATAGATCCTGAATATTTAAAAGTCCGAAGCATCAAGGACGAGAAGCTTAACTACACATTTTTCTCTTCCTTAGACATAGCACCGACGCGTACGTCATTCAGTGCCCAAGCATCAAGTGCAACACGAACGGGAAAAAAAAAAAACACACACACACACAGTGGAGGAATAGAGGACGAGGAAAAAAAACCTTGTCGGTTTCGGGATCGCTGATGAGGAGCGCCTCGAGGGAATTGGGCAGGACGATCCTCTTGTATTCCCTATTGTCGTTCCGAGGCTTCAAGATCTCCACCTCCGTCCTTCCCGCCGCCATACCCGCCTTTCAATTCCGCAGTTCAGCTCCTCTCCTCTCCGAATAGTCGAGCACTCAAGCTACGGCAGCTAGTGGGGTTTGGGGTCATGATATATATGTCAATCGACAGCTAGTGTGTCGCACGGCACGACCAGCACTATTCATATTGTACCGATGATCCAAAAAATCAGTAGGTTGACTTAGGTATTGGTATCAAAAATATTATTTGTGTATATTTGATTGATATAATTTTTTAATTAATTTATTATTTATATTTATTTAATTAATTAATAATAATATTTAACTATATTTATCCAAAAATATTTAAATTTAATTTAACAGTCAAACAACATTCAACCTTAACAACTTAATAAATTGATGTGGCAACCGACCCGTTGCACGAAAGCGGGCTGCTTGTTGGCCGTTGGACCAAATAACTGGTCGCCCGTTGCACACACAGTACCAGCATCACATCCTACTCGTTGCACGCCTCGCTTGTTACACGTCGACCCCGAGGACCCGACCATTGCACCTTACATACCGTGACGTCGGCTAACCGTTGCACTTCAACTCTTTCTCTTCTTCTTCTTCTCTTCTTCAAACTTCAGTTCTTCACTTCTTTCGATCTTCCCTTCTTCTTCTCTCCTCTTCTTTAGTTCTTCTCTTCCCCTCTTCAGCTCTTCTTCTCAGGACCCGATGTTGTGACCCAACTATCGACTCAATGAACCGATGGCCGACTCAATGACCCGGTGGCCGACCCAATGACCCAATGACTAGCCCAAGCACTTCGGCTCTTCCTCTTCTTCTTCTTCTCTCCTCTTCTTCAATTCTTCCCTTTCCCTCTTCGACTCTTCTTCCTGAGACCCAACGCCACGACTCAAATGCCGGCCCAAGCACTTCAGCTCTTCCTCTTCTTCCTCTATTCTTCAGACTTCAGTTCTTCATTTCTTCCAATTTTCCTTTCTTCTTCTCTCCTCTTCTTCAATTCTTCCAATCTTCCCTTCCCCTTTTCGACTCTTCTTCTCAAGACCCAGCAGTGGGCTTAGGCATGGTTCCCCAACCCGCTCGCCCACACATGCCACTATTCACCCCGCCGGCCGCATAACCCAACGACCAGTCCCCCCCCCCCACCCGCAACTCGGCAACTGTTCCCCCCACCGACCCGCACAATCGTCCCTCTCGCCCCCTCCAATAGCCCACCTCATAATCTCATGCTAGGCTATGTTGTGCCTATTTCGTGACAGAATTCGTGTCATACCAGTACGGCACGAACTACCTGAGGGTCCGATCCAGGCATAACCCACGACACGAATAATTATTTGTGTCATGTTAGGTCGTGCTGGGCCTGCTCAATATGGCACAATTGACAAGTCCCAGTCATCGATCAATTTATATAATTTTCGGTAAAATGTTAATATAGCCTTCTCACTGTCATCCTCAAATGTCTATCATGTCGGCGTGTCGTGAATTACATTATTACAAATTTATAATTATATTTATAATTTTTTAAAAATATATTAAATTATATTTTTAAAAATTAAAAATTTATAATATTTTAATTATAAAATATTCAAATTTGAGAGTTACTCTATGTGTTCAACTTAATCTTATTCATAGAATCGAGCAAACTCTCAATCTTTTACACATATTAAAGTTTCTATTATTTTTTTTTAAACTTGCATCTTCAGTTATTAAACATGTTGTCACTCATGCTAAAAATTTATTCACAAGCCACTGAAAACACCGAAATTGTTAATAAATTCTTTACCATTATTGATAAAATTGGAAAAATCATAGATTGTTTCCTCCACCAATCTAAAACATCAAATGTATTTAAATCAGAATGTTTGGTAAATAATAATGATTGGTAATTTATTAAATTAAAAGTAATTAATTCTTATCTAGATACTATACAATTATAACTATAATTATATGATAATGATGATGTTGGAATATCTTCGTCAAATCTTAGATCTTGTAAAAATGCCCAAGAATCTGAAAATAGTCTAACATTTGATTCTGATATTATTGTCATTGGTGGAAGAGAATGTTCTATTGTTAATCTATATCTTTGAATATATAAATCAAACATTTTATTTAACTATTCTTCTATTGTATTAATATTTAATTCTAAATCTACACTTAAACTCATTTATATTCCCCTAATTAATTTACTAACATATTTTATTTTACACCTAGGATCTAAGTATGTACTCAAAATATATAATTATGGAATTTCATTCCAATATTTTAAAAAAATTTGTTTCATATTATTTATTATTGGTTGGAAAAATGGATATTCATCATATTTATTAAAAACGTGTGAAATATCATATAAATAATGTAACGCATATACAGATGTAAAATAACAAATCTCTAATAATCTAAGAGTTGCATCATAAAAAGATTTTAAAAATTTAACAAAATATTTTACAATTTTAAAATCATCATCAATTAATTATTTTTGATAATTATCAAAATGATAACTATTATACATAGGCAATATTGGAATTTCATATAGTAATATACTTTCTAACATTAAATATAGTGAATTCCACCTATGTTGAACATCTAAAGATATTTATTTATATGGCATTTCAAAAGAATCACATATTTCATCAAATTGTTGCTACCGCTTTTCTGAACTAGTTATAAAACTTACAGCATCTCTAACATTTTTGATATAAATTTCAATTTCTTTTATACCTGCTTATATAATAATATTAATTATGTGACACATATCTTTGATGAAATAATTTAAAATTATTTAATGGACTTAAACTACTTTTAAACATTGGTATTGTTGTAGTATTATTAGTTACATTATCAAAAGTTATACTACCTATTTTATTTTTAATTCCATATAAATCAAAAAATTTCATAATATTTGCAAAAATTGTTTCAGCACTATGTCTATGTTGAATTTTTCTAACTTCTTTTTTTTGTAAAATCTAATTTTGATTAATATAATGTGTAGTTACAACTATATACCCATCTTTAGTTTTACCCAATCAAATATTTAAAATGCATGTTATACGTGTCATTATTGTACTCATAGCATTAATAAGTTCTAATCTAAGTATATTAAATGAATTCATGATATTTGACCTAATAGTATTTCTAGATACATGTTTATATTGTAGACAATATACTTGACAAATATATTCATCAAAACATTTATTATCTCAAAAACTTATTGGTAAATCTTCTAGACATATAAATTTAACATGCAAGTCTCTAGCCTTTTGAGAATTATAAGTCTACGAGGTTACACTACCCTCAAGAGTAAAAGAAAGTTGAGTTTGAATAGTTATATCTTTATTTCTATTTTCTTATGTATTAATATATCTAGTTAAATAACATGTACCGTTAGACATTTTGCAAGAGAAGTCAACGTTACAGATGTTGCAAAAGGCTAATTCCTTCAAAGTGCCATCTGTCATGATTTTCATTATGATTGTGTACTTCAACTAGATGGAAGCTCTCTCCAGAGACTTCCTTGACAACACAGTTAAAGTTAAAGCTCCAGTTGTGTCCATTAACAACGTCACTTCAAGAAAGTATTGTCGAGGATATTCATAACTCTAAAAACTTTGACCATGGTAGTATACCATTGTAATTTGTGAATTGTGAGTAAGAAAATTTGAGAATAAGATTGAGAAATTGAGATTAAGAATTTGAGAAGAGGATATTTGAGTTGAGATTAAGATTTGAGAATTGAGATTGGAGGAGTTGGGTGAAAAAAATTTGAACCCAACTCCCCATTTTATAACCGCCCACCGCTCGCTCGCTTGTCACCACCCATTGCCACTCGCTGACCATTGTAGCCACCTATTCCACATGTTTGCACATCAACCATTGTCGGATTGCCACCGACCGTTGCTGCCCCCACCCACTGAGGCACCAACTGTTGCCGCACGACCCGCACCCCCACACAACAGCAGACCGTTGTCGCCTTGCACCTGTCGATCGTTTCATACAATAGCCAAGTTGGCCGACCATTGCAAGCCCTCTTCTTCCCCTCTTGGCCCCTCTCTTCTTCCCTTTTTCTTCTCCTCTTCTTCCCCTCTCAGCCTTTCTCTTCTTCCCCTCTTCTTCCCGACCAAAGGACCCAAACCCTAGTTACAGACTTACAAATTGCAATCGACCTGACAACTAATGGCACCTACCGTCGAACCGCCCCCACTTGCCTCCGCCAGCCCCCCCCCCCCTAGACCCTCGCACTTGCGCAGCAGTTGAGTCGTGCCAGACTGATTTCGTGTCAACAGTTCATGCCAACTCAGGTACAACCCACAACACGAATTATTATTCATGCTGTGCCATTAATTGATACGGTCAAACCATGTTGAGCCATGTCGTGCTGACATCTTTAGTCATCGTCCACCTCCTATCAAAATTGCATTGATTTCAGCCATTGGATAGAATCAATGGTCCAAATAGCAAGGGTTTTCAGGAATCTCAATACGGTGATAATTTTATTTTCTTGAAACAACAATCAACAATAATAATCTGAATTATAATTGTATTACGAAAAATCACATAAATTCTTGTATTTTAGGTATTTCTATTTACGATCATATAATCGATTAAAATAAATAAATTTCAATCTTTACCTATAATTACTAAACAAGTAATTGTAGGTTTTCCTTTATTATTTTTATTTTCTTTTATAAATGACCAAAAGAAATGTTCTCCTATTTTAATTTGTGCATCTCTTACTTTATTTCTAATAAAATTATTTTTAATCTATATATCTTTTGTCATATTACTAATCATCCATCTAAACATATATAAACATCTCAGAAATACTATTTTTTGACATATACGTACTTTGATGCTTTGCAATTACTCAGTATGTTGAAGCATAAAATATGGTTAATTAGGTGAATAGTAATTTCATGAAGAAAAAAATAATAATCTTAAAAAGTTCTCTTATTCACAAAAATTCAAAAGCATTTATCTATTTTATTTATTCTGCTTTAACCCCGAGGATAGCATACTATGTAATTTTACTATTGTTACATATTATAAATTATAAATATTTAAAAGTCTTAATTTTATAAATCTCATAACCATTTAGGTACATATCTTCATCATTATTTATATTTTCAATCAACCAATATTCCATAAAGTTAATTTTTGACCTACGTAATATAAATTCTTTGGACTCAAAAGTATTTGATTTCTTTAGTAATTCTAATTTATAACTAACTTCTAACTTACTTTTATCATCTAAAATTATGTCATCAACAACTAACTCTACATCATCATTTTCAGTAGTACACTTAGCTTGAATCTCTAGATTTCTTTTAGCCTTAGCCAAATTATATATTTTATTTTCTCCTAATTTTATGTTCAAAGTATCATATAATTTCCTATAATATTAAATTTTAAATTTACAAAAAAAAATCATAATTTTCATTTTTCCTAACTTATACTTCTTTAAATTTACCTATTTCCTACATTTACAATAGATTTTATTGCATTCCTTCTTTTATTTTATTATTTTTTATACATCTTCATTTTACCACTAGTGGAACTACCTCGGTCAAAAGACTTTTCCTGAAATTTCTCTTGCAATCTTTTTAATATATATAGTAGTCATTTTCTTTTCACTTTTTGATTCCATCAATTAATTTTTAGTTTCTTGGTATTTTTCTTTGTTAACCTTTATGCTAATATCTAATACTAACAACTTATGTTATAAAGTAACTTTACAATTTTTATGCATGTTTTAAATCTATTTTAAATAAATAAAAATTCTACGTAGCTAATAAAATTTTGAACCAATTGTAAATTAATGATATCTCATACAAGATTTTCCCGCACAATAATGACGTGAGAGTTTTATAACATTTTTTTATCATAAGTTCGAAATTCAATTCACAGGGAAAAAGAAAAAAATCATTTAACGTTGTAAAAATAATCAAATGATACTTTCTTTTTCTAAAAATGGCGATCACAAAGAAAAAAATCATTTAACGTTGGTTTTTTTTTACTTTTAAAATCACTTTTAACATCATTATTGTTGTATAAATTTTAATATATAAATTTTTATCATTTTAATTATTATATAATTTTAACTTTATTCACGAAATTAATTTTAACTTCAACTCAATCTAGATCACGGGACTAGCCAGAGCTCTCCCAAAACACACCATTTGACTTCATTTGTTTAAGCTTAAATTTCATTTTAAGAGAAAAATGTTGAAGACAAAAATTCAATTTCAAATTTTAAAGGTGCATTTGTTTGAATGTTTGTATTTTTGAAAGTACGAAAAATAACGTAAAATAGTGAAAACAAATAAGTCAAATTTTTTATTATTTTTTATCATTTTTAATCATTTTTAAATGTACAAATATGTTAAGAGTTTAATAATAAATTTCTAATGTAGTTTAAAGCAACTTTAAAAAAGAATTAAACACATGTGATCTTTATATATATTGTAGTATCTTCTAATTCTTAACTCAATGGTTCAATTCATTCTATGTATATTTTTAAAAAAAGATGAATAATAGGTGATGAACTGTTTTTCTTATTTCTTCTGCTCATTTTTGGGAAAAGACGGAAAAAATTTACTTTTAATATTTATGTATATAATTTTGTTTTGATCAGTATAACTCGTGCTCAAAGTAACGGCAACCTCAAAAGACCACGTGGAATGCATTCGAGCAGATCGACGTCAGTTCCCACGCGCCAAAAGCAAACCAACCTGAACAACGTAACGTTCACGCGAGTGTACGTGCACCGACCGGCACCCCCAGCCATCTCCATCAGACGAACTGATATAAGTATTTTAATTTTATTTATTATTTTTAATATAAAATTATTTTTTCAACCCACCTTGTACTTATCCACTTTTTATTAAAATACTTTACGTTTATGAATTAATTTTGACATCATATAAATTTTATTTAATTAATAAAAAAATTTACAAATAATATAAATATCCTAATTTTACTTATTATTTTTAAAATATAACTATTTTTTTTAACACACCTTGCTCACTGCCAACCGGCTGTGGGACTTCTTGTCGTACACGAACACTTGCAAATAACATACGATCACATACATACAGCGATATAAATACTTTTGTCGAAAATTTTCAATCAATCTGTATATATATATATATATATATATATATATATATATATATATATAATATACAAATATAATGTTGAAGTAGCCGCCAGCTCACCGACGGTGTCTCCAACACAGAAGTACTTGGAGGAAGACCAAGCAGTGTAGTTGACGCTGCCAGTGTAGCCTGATCAGTTATGTCCGAGTCTCTGAGGTTTCCGTATATCTAGGTATTTTCGTAAGATAAGTTAAATTTTATAAAAATATAAAAATTATTTGATAAATATATTATATAATATTATAATATATAATAAAAATATAATTATTTAATGTTTGAAAGGACAAACACAGCCTTAGGCGGTAGCGCAGTTTCGTCGAGCTCTGTGAAACGCAATTGGACTCCGTTTTCCTTTTTATGTCGTCTCGTTTGCAAATGTCTCGTTCAATGCAGATTCTTTTTTATACAAACTTTTTTTATGTATCAAAATTATTATCGTACTAATGTTGTATAAATTTTTAATACATAATTTATTGTAAATTTTAATTTTATTTATTTAAATATTTTTAATTTTAATTTTTTATAATTTTTGAAATTAAAAAAATTCATTACTAAATAAGACCTGTAGTCTTCGATAAAATAGCTCAATTTATTTAAATAAATTTTCTGGTGATATTTATCCGATGGTGTTTTTCTTATTGAAGCCAGACATATGGTTAATTGCCTAGTGTTTTAATATATGAAATTATAACGACATTTAACTTAAAAATATCTTAATCCACGTAAGACCTACGTAAAATTCACGTGAGGCCTGCATGACAAAATTTAAAATTAGTATTAACCTCTCATAACAGTTTAATCCAAATTAAAATATATTAAAATTGGTAAATTTTAATTACTGATTTTTAAAATCTAAACTTTTTGTTCCATATTAGCTCACAATTAATTAAGTTTTATCTAAACAATCTCCCACTTGAGAGATGTACAAAATCAACAACTTCAAGTGTAATACAACCCATAATGATTATTGACGTGGGTATATAGCATAGTAATTAAGTTAATTAAGTGATCTAAGAGTGTGCTTAATAATAAAGTATTACAATTTTGAACACCATGAAAAGTTAGAATTAAATTAAATCTTATTACTAAAGAAGTTAAACTTCGTAGTAAATTATAAGATAAAAATTTATATATAAAAAATTGTAAGATTATAAAGATACGTAAAAGTTTTTATAAATTAAAAATTAAAATTAAAAGATCATTATCGAATAAAACCTAAACCTGTGCAAGCGGTTAATGTACCAAGCTTGTAATAAAATTAGACATGGCAGGCCGGCCAGATTGGATCTAAATTAGTAAATCGTGTTAAATTCGTATTTTTAATAAAAAATATACATATATCAAAAGATGATATATTTAATGATTTATTTTTCTTGAAAAAATAAGAAAATATTATTTAAAGCATATCTATCGATGGTCGATGACTTTAAATCAATCACACCCAAGAAGCGACGGAGGAATTGACGGTCAAACACGAAACGACGACCACAAGATTTCGGTGGTCAAGATTAATGTTAGTGGCTAAATTTGCCCTTCCCTAATTTGGTCACCTCGATCGAAAAAGTAAACGCGACCCATCGCGAACGAGGTCCACGACCACCTCCCTATAAAGAACCGCCAGAACCAATGCAGGCACCACCACCCAACACGCGAGCATCGTCGTCGTTGTTGTTATTAATTGAGAGAAAGAGAAGAGGCTAGAGAGCAAAAGAAGACTTAATTTGCAGAGAAGATGGCGGGCAACAGGTTCCTCATCGTTGCGCTGTGCTTTCTGCTAGTGGCGGCGGCGGTCCTAGCCACCACCGCCACCGCGCAGGGCGACCTCTGCTTCTTCGGCTGCTTTGACAAGTGCAAAGAGGACAAGATCTCTTGCACGGCTTCATGCATCAAGGAATGCGGCCCCAATGGTACGTAATTAATTAACCATAACCGTCATGCATGCATGCCCCACGTACGTACTAGTTGTTTGGTTTCTTTAGGAACTGGTCTCTTTCTCCCCGCCACCACCGTCTTTTAAATTTTTTCCTGAATCTTTTGCAGTCGGATGAACGACGTCTGGAGCGAAGAAGAAGAAGAGGGGCGGGTGACTCCTCCCAGAATTAAATGAAGAACAGAAGGATACATACATGCGATTGTTCTCGTCTACCGTGTCTTGTATACGTGTTCGTTTATTAATTTTCCCTTTTGTTGTTGTAATTCCTTCACCTCTTGTACCTCACGTACGTTGTGTCCATCATGACGATGAAGTGAAAACTTTAATAAGAGGGTCATATATATATATATCTAAGATTGCTTCGATTTTAATAAACTGTCTATTCACTCGTGAATATGGAACAACTAGCTGTTCTTAATTGACATCTGAATAATGTACATGAGCCTCTTTTCTTTACCTGGAAATTGTTGTGTATATATTATATAGATATTTGTGGGGGAGAAAACCCTTCTGATCGGACACCCTTACATGGATTTATATATATGTGTGTGCGTTTTCGAGTATGTTAGTTTTAAACGTGAGATCAAGTAAAATGAAGTGTATAATTTTTGAAAAGGTATATAATTTATGATAAGAATAATTTTTATTATAAAATATTAAAATTATTTGACAAATATAATGTATACTGTAATAGTGCATAGTAATTATCGTTGATATACAGTAAAACAAATGACCCATTTATATACAGTAAACCTTCTTAATTACATGTATTGAGCATCGAGAGCTTAAAATTGTAAACCTCCTTGATGATCAATTGAACTTGCTGTAACAAATAATCTTACATAGATTAATTTTAAAATAACGAATAAATTAATATAAAAATAGTCTCCCTCTACCCTTAATCAATTTATCTCGACTTCAATATTTAAATTGATCTCAATGAACTTCCAAAATGCTTGACAAAGAAACACATCCCAAATTGGCCCAGCAAATGTTTTTCCAGTGAAAAGCTTTTTTTTTTCCATGGATTAATTTTGTCTGATAAATAACCATAAACAATCAATGAATTGAAGAGATGTTATTTTTCCTGTTTCTATTATTTGTCACTTTGTTGAAGAAGATAGTACGTGTTTAAATCTCATTTTCTTAATATATAATTGTATTCTAGGCTTTTGCATTCCGAGAGTGCATACCTGCGCCCATTTGACTGGATTATCTAGTTCTTTTTCCCGTCAACAGATCTAGCTAGCTTATTGATTAATCTACACTGATTCATAATTCAGAATCACTCTATTAATTTTAAGTAAAGAAAACTTAAGTACACATCTAAGCAAGAACCATACCATCACCATTAATAAAAGTAAATTCCAATTAATCAAATGATATATATAGAGTAGAATCTTACTAGACTATACCATTTTTTAAAATTATGAATGAATGCATGGTACAGACAATAATCAATAATATACTTTTGGATATTCAATTGAAAATTTTGCATGGAGGTTAAGCATCATAATCTATATTAATAAGCAAAGAGCCCACATCTTTTTAATTAAACACCAATTTTGCCCTTGAATATATATGAGATGAAAAAAATTTCAAATGTGATACTACAAGGTATGGAATCTACATCCCACGTACCCTATTTACGCTCAAATCACATCCACTTGGTTACATTTAATTTCTTCCCTCTTAAATAATGTCCATATAAAATATTCATGTAAATAAAACAAAAGGTTTCTTCAAAGTTTCAACATTTCAAATATAATTCTTTGCTCTTCAAATCACAGATCATTAAGTAAAAATCAATGATTTAAAATATTCCTACATACAATTTACACGCACTTTTCACTAATCTAACTTTTGGGGGAGAGGCTACCCCACAATGTCTAACAATTTTTGTGTTGCACCCAAAACACACTTTAATTCCAACCACACCCTAGTTTCTATTCAAAAATACTTCCTAATCTATAACAGCAACCAAAATCAAGCAGCAATCATATTTAAATTGCCATGAAATCAAGGATTTCATGTCCTCTCACAATCTATTCCGAAACCAAATCCTACATATATAATTGAGTGATTAGGATTATTTTGCCCATGCACAAGAACAAAACAATTTCTCTCGAACATGAGACAGGAGTTAAGAGTAATTGCACTGATAAATAATATTTTTTGACCTGGTTTTCTGTTTAAAATCTCCATGATGATTCCCACATGTACAGCACGCTGTTTTGCCCATTCACATCCTACCCACTTGACTTCCCCTGTTATACACATGTTACCATCGTCATGCTACCTGCCTTTTTCCGTGTTGTATGGTTTTTTTTATTCTTTCTTACGACACCAAGACAATGAAAGATGGGGGGGGGGGGGGGGAGATGAGACCAACCATCATCAACGCCACCACAAACCATGACCAACGCCTTGGAGACTCCAACTCCAACCCAACCCTACCTTTGGTTCCATGCATTGGCATATTCCATTCCATGGTAGTCATCATCATCACCACCACCACCACCACGCACACATCCTTCTGCTTTTCTTCCCAAGGCATCATTATCGATGCCATGCCAAGAAAACCCAATCGCCTGCAAACCCTCTCTCTCTCTCTCTCTCTATGTATGTACCCACGCGCCATCAGTGTCGTTCACGCACCACCACCCTTTAAGTGTTTGCTCTTCCCTGGCTGTTGGGTGTGTGTTTGTCTGTGTAAGGAAAGAGCAAGGCAATGGCTGATCACTGCAGCTTCGATGGCAACGGTAATGGAAAGGGTTGTCCCCGGGGAGATGGGAGACGGAAGAGCTGTTGGTATGAAGAGGAGATTGAGCAAAACTTGAGATGGTGTTTCGCTCTTAACAGGTCTTCTTCCTGTACTTGTCTCTGACCCCCGCCAACTTTTAGAAAAGACTTGCATTCAAAAGAAAGACGTAGCAAGGAAAGTTTACCTTTTCCTTTGCTTTCATTCTCTTGAATTCTGTATTCAAATAAGACTTGCATTCTCTTTTTAGTTTCTACACTCTACAAGTTTTACATTAGAACGTTATCAGAAATAGATTGATAGATATATAGAAAGAGCTTTATTTTTGAAAGTGTACTATTCTATACAAAGTTTAGGCACAGGTTAAAATGGAAAACAAGCTTTGTGTAGAGTGTAGAAACTAAAAAGATATAATTTTCCAACACTTGTTCCAATATGTTTTCCACATACTATGCTGCACAAAAGAAAGTAATAAGTTGTTCTTTTCTTTTCTTCTGCAGCATATTGCATACAGGCACTTCCAAGTACCAGGATATTGCATTGTTGGACACAAAGCCATTTGGGAAGGTATGTGTGCGCTGCAGAAGGCATACTGCTAAATTATGATCAATCAAACAGCCGTTGCCATTCACTAATCACAATAATATATTTTACTTTGAATTTCAATTCCTCCCCCCGTGTTATTCTCTGCGAATAGGCTTTGGTCATTGATGGGAAGCTTCAGAGTGCAGAAACGGATGAGTTCATCTACCACGAATCTCTTGTCCATCCTGCACTACTGCATCATCCAAAGTATGATCTTTCTCTCATCATACACATCCATGCTAGACCATACTCTGGGGATAGATGGATAACTATAAACATACAATAGCCTAACAAAACAATGGTATGCAGTCCCAGGACTATATTTATAATGGGTGGAGGAGAGGGATCAACCGCTAGAGAGACACTAAGGCACAAAAGTGTGGAGAGAGTAGTCATGTGTGACATAGACCAGGTAGATGTATCCCTCTATATCCTCAAAAAGGTTTGTGTCATGAACTTTATATTCACGCATTATGCCTCTCTTTATTTGTAAGTTTTCTGATATGTTATCAAGTGGTTGGGGGATTTATCTATGAAGATCAATTATTTAACCAGATATCTACTGGGAAATGTTCTTGTTTTCTCAGGAAGTGGTGGATTTCTGCAAGTCCTATCTGGTGGTAAACAAGGAGGCCTTCTTGGACTCAAGACTCCATCTCATCATCAATGATGCAAGGTATATATATCTATGGCTTGCACATGAATTTCCTTCTTCCAATGAACTAGGAAAGGCTATAAACATTTCATGGCTTTGACATATTAACGCACAGGACCGAGCTCCAGAACAGTTGTGAACGTTTCGATGTCATCATAGGAGACTTGGCTGATCCCATAGAAGGTGGTCCTTGCTACCAGCTCTATACAAAGTCATTCTACGAGTCCATTGTGAAGCCAAGCCTCAATCAGGGTGGGGTGTTTGTTACACAGGTTCATGAACAATTCTAGCATTTCCTTGCCTCATTGATGTTTTCTTGATAATGGTTTTTTTTTTTTCTGGATTTAAATCCAAGAACTCTTCTTTCACAAATCACAATATAAGTGAAAGACCAATCACACTATTTAGGTTCGTTGATGTTATTTTATGACAACGATATCAGAATTGGTTTTTATTTGTGCAGGCAGGACCTGCAGGTGCCTTCACACATACAGAGGTGTTCTCTTGCATCCACAATACACTGAAGCATGTCTTCCAGTGTGAGTGCGTGTGTGTGGGGTTAAAGAATTCCTCTATAGCATTTATGTTTGTGATCAGCAAGTTAGCTTAATTTGTTTCTTTGCCATATTCAGATGTGGTGCCCTACTCTGCTCACGTTCCATCATATGCAGACACATGGGGTTGGGTTATGGTATGTGATTTATAATTTCACCTTGCTTGCCACATATATAATAACATCAGGGAAAAGAAATTTCATGTATGATGTTATCTATTTCTTTCCTACAAGGTGCCATTGTTTATGGTAGTGGTCCTGAGAGGATTCTTCTTGCAGGCATCTGATGCTCCATTGGAGGTGGACTCAGAGGAGCTAGACATGAGGACCAAGCAACAGATCAAAGGAGAGAACAGATACCTCGACGGTAGGACTTTCACTTCAGCATCCAACTTGAACAAAGCTGTCAGACTAACGTTAGTAATTACAATTTTATTTTATCATGAAGTTCTTGTCTACCATTTTCTTCTGTTTTCTTTGCATGAGGAATAGATTAGGTAAGTCTCATGATCTATGGTTTGAGCAGGCTAGAAAAGGAGACACAGGTGTACACGGAAGGAATGGCGAAGTTCATATATGGCCATGGGAATGGACCCAAGTTCAACCCATTATCAGCTTAGTGAGGTGGCCTTTGTTTTTCTAAGTGTGGACTCCGGAGAGTAATGAGTAAGGTGTTATTTTAGCTAAGTTTCAGGTTGAGTCAGAGACGAGAATGAAAGAGAGTTTCCCTGTTGTATCTGGAAATAATGATGAATGAAGAAAGGCTACTTCTTTATATTTATATTGGGGAATAAGGAAGATATATAAAATTGTAATAATTATCATGATGTTAAATTAATAGGTCATATTATGACATTAAGAAAAAGGTAAGGTATGTAACTAAAATAACAGAAAATAAATTTAAATTTATGTTGATTAAATCAATATTAATGGAAATTATCCATTTACTTAGACAACTAATAGAAAATTTTAAAAAGAACTTCCTAATGATTTTCATTGATTTAGAAAAATTTAGCCGTAGATAAAAACACATAGAAGAAAAAAATTCGTATGGCTAACTTCACATAATAAACTTATGACTTGGATTGTTGATACTTGAAAATGATGATGAATGCTATGTTTGATTAAATTGAAAGTTGTTGGTATCATTTACTTCTTCCAGGAACAGTTTACTGTACATGGTGCTCTAAGAATTTTGTTAATGGTTGAATAATATTTGATTAGAAAAAGGAACCGATTTCTTTTGAATTCTTTTCATTCAATAGAATGTTTCTCACATTTACATGTTTCCCCTTTTCACTGGTTGTGGTAAGTTCAAGAATCCCTGAAACTAGTAGCCAAATCTAATACTTACATCAGAAACGGCATCTCTATCTAATACTTGATCAGGAACTATGGAAACATATTTTCTCCAAACTTATGAGAAATAGTAAGAAATATAAGAGAACACATATAAACACATGATACCACAAAACGAACGTATGTGCAAGAGGAGCAATACACAACCAAGCTATGTTTCATTAATTTCCCCATGTTATGCAAAGCCCATCAGAATTGAAGAAGAAGAAGAAGCAATTGCAGGTACAAAATTAACAGATATAATTAATTAAGTACGATCGACAAATACCAAGGGAGGATCGAATTACAGATCATAGACCTGCTTACCGGTGAACTTGACCTCGATAGGGTTGACGTTCTTCCCGATGCACCGCATATTCAGGCCGACGCCGACGCGGCCAGGGTTGACCTTCTCGGGGTACACCCCATCCTTGGGGTGGAGATACTGCACCTCGCCATTGGGGAACACCCTGTAGAACTGGTAGTTGATCTTGTACTTGGACCTGAACCTCGTCCCCAACGCCAGGCACTGCTCCTTCCTGGCCAGCTTCAGCAGGTTGGGGCCCTCCCTCATGATGGCCGCGCCGCCGGTCGGCATCTCGAACACCTGCTCCTTGGGGGACGTCCACGTGATGACATAGAACTCCTCCACCTGCGCCTTCCGGAGTAGCCCCCCGGTGCTACCGCCGAAGATGGGCGACGGGGTGTTGGGATCCAGCTGCGGCGGTGTGAAGCCCGCAGGGGGCTTCTCGGTGGTGGCGGCGGCGGCCTCGTCGGCGGCGGACAGACGGGTCGCGGGGCGGAGGGAGACGAGCTTCGGGGTGGAGATGGGCCTCCAAGGGGCCAGTGTTGTGGGGGTAGAGGAGGTGGCCGGGAGCTTGGTGGCGAGGGCGGTTGGGGTGAAGAGAGAGGCCTGGGTAGCCATGGCCATTCCGGCGGGGCTGCTGGTGGTGGTGGTCGATGAGGAGTGAGAAGTGTGGAGCAGGAGAAGAGGAGAGCTGAGGGATATGATATGAGGTGGTCGTGTGTGTGCTGAGGAGTTGGATTGGATAAGGGAGTGGCTGACTTGGACCAATGAGAAGTGGGTATTTTGATATGCAACCTCAGCCTCACCTTCGAATCTCATCTCCCTCTCTCTCTCTCTCTCTCTCTCTCTCTTTTTTTAAAGAAAAAAACAAAATCTGATCTAATCCTTTTTTTCTGTTTTTTTTCCTTGGCCCGTTTATATACCATTAGTATTTTTATTCAGATTTAAATTTAATTTTTCTTCCTAACCTTCTCTTTTTGATATTGAGTTTTGATTTAATCATACGAAAGTTAAAAACTTTTGTGTACACAGACGAAATCAGAGAAACTTGACATAAGAGGAATTCTTGAATCTTTCCTCCTTTTTAGCCTTATTGTTTTATCAATAATTCAACTTCTTCCATTGTTAGCTATTTGTTAAGATTTAGTGTTGTCATTACATTGGAAGTTGATATCAAGAATGCAACACTTTTTTATAAGTGATCAACAATATTATATAACTATTTATGTGTAACTTAACTTATTACTTTAAGTATAACTCTACTTCAATTCAAATTTTGTCATTTATGATCTTCGTCAAAGTAAATGATTCTTGAGCTCATAACTTAACTCATGGTGATGTTAAACATAATTAACTCGTTATCATAATTGACCATAATTTGACTTATTATGACCTTTGCCATTACTAATTTCTCATTATAATCACCCGACACCATTGTCTTTGCCCACCTATTATAATTAAAACTATAGTTATGTTTGTTTTTAACTTCACTTATTGTAAATTTAATCATATATAAATTTTTACGTATCATCAACACATATTATACCAACTTTTATACATAAATTTAATCATGTTACAGATTTCATAGTGCAAAAATCAATTCATACATTTTAGATTTTGTAGCATGGGAAAAAATTCTTCATTAGATTGCTTATAAATTAAGGAGTAATTCTCGTATCATAAAGAATCTTGCACTCTTTTTCATAAAACAATATTCTCATTCCATTCTCAGCATTTTCACAGTTGTCTAGTAATCCAAAATATGAATTGGCAAACCTACAGACGTAAAACATGAAAAAATCCACAAGCCTGAACCAATCTTTAAAAGCTTGTGGCCCTACCTTCTTAACAAAACCTCAAGTATGATCCACCAGGTCAAAATATGCAATTCATAGGCGTCGTCATTAGTGGTGAAATCCAATTATTTCCAGGGCTGGTGCTAAAAGTGCCCATACATTTGACAATTATACAAAATATTACAACAGTTTACACCTGATGCAAATAATTACACCAATAATGCCTGACGTTCTAAGTTGAAGGACGAGTGGTGGGTCGTCAACCATAAAGAAGGTAGAAATGTGCATTGAAAACTGGAATTTTTCTTCCTTTGCATGACAATTTGAGCTGCGTGTAAGTAGACAAGATTATTGCTTTTTAGAACTTAAAGTGGCCTTAGAAGAGGATAGTCTTCTAGAAGTTCCCTCTCTGTTAGTGTGTCATTCTCGTCTTGAGGAGTCCATAGCACTTCAACAGCCTGCAAATGGAGGAATTAAGAGCCATGTTAGGCCAGAAATTACATTACTTTGGCATGTTGATGAGTACTTTGAGCTATCTTGTACCAGGATTTTGCTTGAAGATATGGAGCCCAATTTTTGCAATGCTTCCCTCAAGTCTGAGCTGCTGTTGATGATAGGTAGCTTATGTACGCCCTCGGCAGCCACCAAAATTGTTATCTAATGAAAAATAAGAAAGAACATGTACATAAGCTAGAGAAAGATAAACATTATTTTTGAAGGTGCTATTTGATAAAAGCACCATGTTCTTTGGAAACACACTTGTTCAAAACGAAAAAACTGATTTTTTCAGCATCATTTAAACGTTTTTAACCGTGAAAAATTAAGATTTTTTTTTGGAAAAAAACAGGAAAATAGTTTGGGAAGAAATTACTATTTTTGGCGGTTTAAATGGGGCCACGTTTTGGTGAAAACCATTGAACTAAATGACCAAATAGGTAGGTTATTAGATGCTTATCCTTTAATCAAACCTGATATGAAAAATAATGTTAAAGTGCTTACTACTTGTTCTTCAGGTTATTTTGGATTGCACCTTGAATTGCTGACATCTTGTTATTGACATGATTTAGTAACTTGTGTATTTAGATACTTTCTCATGAATACTTAACTATGGTTCCTACATGGTTATCAATATCTTTCAATTTAGTAACTTGTGTAGGTGATAAGTGCAAATACTCTAGAAATAATTGTGATAAATTATTATATATAGATTAAGTATTTATATTTATCTTTTTTGATACCTTGTTTCAAAAAATGCTTATTTAAAAGCTCTTTTCTACAACAACCACAATAATTTGAACCATAATTCCACCATGCAAGGTCGGTTACAGAAATCTTTTTCTTCAATTTAGATGTTCTTTTCTTGAAAAATTAATTTTCAATTTATAAAATGCCCATTTTCCATTTTAAGAAATTAATTGTGTGTGATATTAATTGAACGATCAACACAATATCATGATGGAATTTGTTAATCAACAAAATATAGATGCTTTTCTATGCTCATCCCAATAAAGAAAAGCTCAAGAGCCAAGAGAAAAAAGAAAAGAAAAGAGCCAAGAGACAAAAATACAATATCTGGAATTTTTCAAAAAGCTCCTACAAGAGTGTGATTCATGAGAAAGATTAAAAAAAATAGCCTTTATATCTATAGTCAATGATGAACCCTAATGCCTTCCCACTACCAGGATCCCTTGAAATAGAAAGAATCTCATACTTCTAAAGCTGAAATTATGGAAATGCATTGTTGTATTTCTACTTTCAAAAAAAATGTTATACTCTAGTTTTCCATTTGGTGGTTCCAATGGTAGGATCATTATGGTCATTATTGGTGTATTTGAATGAGTGCTTTTGACTAGTCTTCCATGAATTTGTTCTCTGCTACTTTTATGTTTAAACATTTACTCGAAGGAACTCTACGTACCACAATGTACTCATTGCTGAAACCCTTGCTTCGCTGCATGCTTGCACTATGCCGCTTAATACTGTTTACATTTACAAGTGTCTCTTCATCAATTTTACCTCGTTCTTCAATTGAAAGCTTGTTGAAGTGCTTCTCACCACCCTCAATGCTTCTTTTTATATCTACCTGTCAATGAAGTTTCTTAGTGAACATTGTTGCAAATTTATTGAAAGGTGACAAACGAAATGAAGTATGGATGTATGATGATAAACCCCACCAGAGAAGAACGCTAGAAAATGAGCATGCCAGTAAATTGGGAACTACATGATGTGTAAAATTAACAGAATCCCTCAATTTATTGAGAGAAAAACATTTCAATAATTAACCAGTTGTGCAATAAAGGACTAGACTTATGCAATAAAATTCAGGTCTTAGGCAAGACAAGATTGTTAATGATTGGCACAAGCATTAATGTGGTTGATTTAACCAGTTGTGCAAAATAATCTTGATTTATTGGAACAATATGAAATTTAAAATTTAAAAAGTTAATGTCAAAAGCTTCAGTATCTTCAAAAGTAAGCATAATCAAAGATACAAAGAAAGCTTACAGATGAGTAGCCTGAGATGCTACAATCGGGATGACGGAGCAAAGATAGTGTTGTTTCTGCAGGAAAATGATGCATAAATGCAAAACTACACTACCATTTTACAAAAACCAAAAGAAAGATAATGTTTCAATATGATATAATAATGGATCAACTGAAGCTTGTTTTACTATTTTTAAAAAGTGTAGAACTAACAGTAATCCAAATAATCAAAATGGTAACACAAATAATATTTTTCAAATATTCAAGCAACATAAAATGGGAGCTATGGAAACAAGAGATGCTAGAAGTAGATTGATGTCATTAACAAACATAAGGGTCTCCATATATAAAAATTACACAAAATAGACTAATGTAAGATAAGCAATGTGAAACTAAACCCATACACAACATATTATCCAAATATATTAATATATTATAACATCCCCTAAAGCTAAAGCTTACACTCTAGAATCTAACGAATTTAGAATGAGTAAATCAAAAACTAAATATATGGAATGTAGGTTCAGCTATAATAGGAATAATAACGAAACATATATTTAGATAGTCATTTAATTCACAAAATTAACACTTTTAGATAGTTAGAATATATAATAAGTAACAATAATGATATTATAGAAGATGTTATTCATAGGATTAAAGTGGGATGAATAAAGCAAATAATTTTTTTTGGAGTGTTATGTGATAGGAGGATACCTTCCAAGCAACTTGTAGATATCCTCACTAAGGGGTTGGGACATGGTATAAACTCTTCTACTTATTGTCTATCGACTTTAAAATAAAATTTCAACATGGTATCAAAGCAAATTTACGCACATCCACACATAGATACTTATAAATATATAAATAAAACTACAAGTGAGAGGAAGTGTTGAAATAGCTTCAAATTAGTTAAAATTGAACTTGAACTCATATGATGATGGACATTTCTACTTATTGTCAATTTATTTTAAAATTGAAAACTTTCAATGCAATTGCATGGAATTTCAACATCAGTGCAGCATATATGAATCTTTTTTTTTCAAAATATGAAGAGGAATTGTTCTAGATCCACTATGTGATTTGAAATGTACAACAATCAAAAGATGGAAGCTTGAAGCTTAAATCTACAAATATCTAAGCATATAGCCATACAGTACCAGTCAATACATAGCTCAAGCCCTCTGAAGACGATGTGTCAGCAGCTTCAGCAATCTGATCAAGATCCTTTTGGAATGAACGTGCCATACCCAACAAGCCAACCTGAATGTCATTGTTTTCTCGATTGTAAGCAAAGGAAAGTGCTCTTCATCAAAACAAGCACCAGTGCCACATATAAACAGAATGATAGCAGACCCTACTAAAGATGGAGTGACATCAGCCAAAAAACTAAAACCTCAAGAACTCTATTGGCATTCAGAATCACACAAAGATCAAGCAAAGATAATTCACGGTTCTAAGCTCCTAATTATGAATAACAAACTACCCGTAGAAGCTAATAGTGATTAATACCAAGCTCATAATTTAAAACACAAGGTATAAGCACCATGGCCAAGTATAAGCTCATATTCATCGATACGAAGTATGAGCTCAAGCAAACCTGGAGCTTGAGAACGCTGGTCTTCTGGGTAGCCGAAAGAACACTGTCGTCCTCCGTTCTATCGGACAAAAACCCAGAGAGCAAAATCATCGCGGCAAACCCCATCATGAGAAGAAGGAACCCAGATCCCGACCCAACACCGAATCCAAAAGCAGGAGCCACATACACGCCGCCGAAGGGAGATGGTGCGTAGTACGGCACAGACGAAGAGAACGCAGACCCAGACGGCGCAGAATAGCTCCTAGAGGCAGGAGGAGAGGAGGAGAACGCCCTACCACCCATCCTCCCACCCGATGCGGCAAGAGCCGCAGAGGGGTCGTGAACGAGCAGAAGCGCTAGCAGCGCAGCAACCGCCACCGTCTTCGTCAGCGCCTTAAACGCTTTCATCATGGCATCCAAGTCACATCCGCCATCCCTGAAAACTCTTTCCCTCCCCAATCTGTTATGGGAGTTTTCGCCGGAAGCATGTGGGGCGGCACGGTGGCGGGAGGACAAAGACCTGGGGGTCAGGGAAGCGACGGTCGTGATAGAGCAAGGACCAGGGAGCTGCCATGGTTTCCGGGGAGGAGTACGGGATATGGGGGAGAGGAGATTCCATCTGAGCGGTTGATTTCCGGCGGTGGGGAGTTGCGGACGGCCGGAGACGACCGCCTTCAGGAGTGAGGTGGCGGCCGCGGACATCGGAAAGTGGAGGTGGAGGGAAGAACGCCGAAGACAAGTGATCGGAGAGGAGGAGGAGAAGGACAATGGAAAGTGTTTTTCATTTTTTTACGATTATTGTAATATAATAATAAAATTTTGAATCTAAAATCATACCTTTTTATGATTATAAATTCTTCCGGGTTCTTAATTTTTTTAAACAAGTATATTAAAATTGTATACTAAAGGGATGTTTGTTTTTAACTTTAAAATTATATATTAAATTTAAACGTGAAATAAATAATATTAAAATTATATAATGAATTATATAATAAAAATTTATGTATAAAAATTTATATAATAATAATAAATATGTAAATGTTAGAATTCTTAAAGTTAAAATAAATACGATCTAAATAATTATAATTGTAAATTTATAAGAAATCTAAATAATATTTCTAATTTTAAATCGAAGACCTTGAAGTCTTGAAAAAGGTTTCACAAACTTCTATCATTTCATTAGTAACGTCTTTTAACCGTTAGATCGAATATCACTTTATTGATTTTCAATATAATTTTTCTATAATATTTTTACTTTATTATTCTTTTTAAAGCTTAAAATTAATTATATTAATTAATCTAAGATATATAAACTACCTTACATTATCACCTGAATTTAATTTTAAGTAGCATTTAAGTAGGAATTTTTAAAATAAATGGTCTAGATTTGGATGATGTGGGGGCTTGCCACGTTTGTGGAGAGATTTTTTTTTAGGTCTTGTTTATTTAATATTAATTTTTATTTTAGTTCTACGTAAATGTGCATATGTCACTATTATTACATAAATTTTTATACATAAACTTTTATCTTATAATTTACTATATAACTCTAACATTCTTTATAAAATTACTATTAACTTCAATTCTCGGTGATTGTTAAAGTATAAACTAAGGGGAGGTTTATGCACATGGTCTACATGGAATTCTTAGAAAATGAATTTACGAGAAAAATATTTTTCATTTACCAAAAATTTAGTAGTATTCATGTAATTAAGAAACCATGAGAAATCAATTTCTTATATTTTCTAACATAACTCATTTTCATACAATTTCTTAACCAAACTTTTAGACCTTTTTACGAATAGATGGAAAAAAAATCCTCGTAAACACCCTAATTTTAAAATTCATCTGATTTTCTATATATGTTCAAACAAACTTTATTTTTACAAATTTCTATCGTATCCTTCTATTTTCATTTTTCGTCAATTTCTAAATTCTTATTATTTCTTTTTTAAAAGTACAAACAAACTTTAAGGGGCTTTGTATTTTGTGAAAATCAATGAAAAGGAAAATTTAAAAAAAAAATTATTATCTAAATTTTAAAAAGCTAGAAATTAAAAATTTTATGAGACCATTTGTGTATTTTATAAAAATATAGGAAAATTTATATTTAATTTTAAAAAAGTAAAAATATTATAAAGTTTTAACATTTTAACTATGAAAAAAAAATTATTTAATTTTTTATTAATTTCTAAAAAATACAACTTAAAAGTAAATAAATAAATAACTCCTTGGTCATTATCCTTATTCCTCCAAAAACGGGGGAATAGGCCCAGCGTATTGCAATTTTCAATTGCTGTCAACGTCGATTTACGAAGATTTATTTTCAGCCTGGAGATTAGTTGAAACTTGAAAGCAACGTATCATTCATCCTACGAATATTATTATATTCCCTTTCGGTGTCTTCAAATAATTTTGAAAAATTAGCTACATTTGGTTACACGGTTGAAATATTAACTTGTTTTTTCACGTGAGACTTTGCTACGACGACGCTACCACACTCCTTATTTTCTACACTTCTTTACAACTATTTTGTAAGTCGATATTTTGAAGAAACCGCACTACTCAAATTTCATCATTTGCAGAACTTAAAGGGAGATTCGTACTTTTATGAAATCAATAGAAAAGAAAATTTTAAAAAAAATTTATAGTTAAAATATTAAAAATTTAAACTATTTTAAATTTATTTAAAACTAAAAATTTAAACTATTCATGATGAATGTCTATTACTTGTAAACTACTTAAACTTGTTACAATTATATTAAAGAACAAACAAAAATAATTAAGCTAACGAATATGTACGTAGTATATGTATTACGAGAATATGCAATATATATAAGCTACATAAATCACAGAAGAAAAGATAACAAAATTAAAGAAACATCAAAATTATTTTGAAGTTCGTTAACAAGTATAAGTTTAGATTCAATTTTTACTTAAATTACATGACATTATTTTAAAAAAAAATTGATGTTAAAATCTTAAATTTCTACAACATAAATAATTCAACCTTAAACAATTAAATCCAAAGAAATAGAAAGTGAAACCACTCATCATATCTTTTTTTATTGTCCAATCGTTAATCAGTTTTTGCTGCTAATCTGTGGGACATTCATTTTAATAACATTCATAATATTCTTTCCAGATTTCATTTTTAGAATTTAAATTAAAAAACAACTCCATTCATTGTATTTTTTTTTGCTTTTCTTCGAATTGATATAACTGGCTTGCAAGAAATCATCTTATTTTTTGCAGTCCTGGTTGAGATATTGTCTCGATATCATCTTATATTTTTAATTTTACTTTCTTTCTGATTAGAATCCCTCAAGTTAAACGATAGATTAACAAAAGTCTCGCATTTAACCAACTCATCTAATCTAGTATCTTTTCAAGCACTTACACTAATACCTCTTCTATTTAAACTCTCACTTGGGTTGCAGCTCCAATTAATATCCACTAGGTAGAACAGAACAATTAGGTTGACATGGATTTTTTACGTCGAACTTTTTAATTATTTGTTTGTGATTTTATACTCTTTCGAAAAATTAAAACCTAAAGTAAATAAATAAAATAAGAAATATTCAATAAAAAAGTAATTTAACGAGGACGATTCTTATTACATATTACGTAAGCAAAACATTACTGCTTTTAAGGTAATCAATGATCGCTACAGTATAATGCTGTTGGGAAAAATTAATTAACGAAACTCAATAAATTTTATTTTTCTTACTTTTTTAATTATCGATCTTCTTTGATGTTAATTTATTTGTATTTTTTCTTTTAAATTACATACTTTCATTCTTGTATTGTATTGTTCATAATTGAAGTTCTATTTATTATATACTTATTTGAATTTTTTTTTTAAATTATGACTTTGGAGTTGTGTGTTTTTGTAATGAATTAAAAAAATTAAAAAATTCAATGGTTAACTGTTACGTGTCTTTTTACTATGTCATCATTGACATTTTCTTTCCTTATTTTCTTCATTTTCTGTTGAGTGTACAAACGCTAGAAAAATATTTTCTGTAACGCATACAAATGATATGAATTTTTTTTCTTCAGTAAACTATTTTTTAAATTTATCTTAAAATTTATTTTTCAATTTATCAAATTTTCCTAAAAATTATTTTCTAAATGTACAAACATACTCTCAAGGTAAAGTAAAATTTATTTTTTTAAAAAAATTATATGATTTACTATGTTAATATTTGGACATGTTTTTTTAAATGTAAAATATTAAAATTATTTGATAAATATGTTATGATATATAACACAAAATAAAGATACATGATTAAAAAAGTTTAGACAAATATGACCTTAATATTATTCATTGAAATATATGGTTTTAAAATAAAAACTTTAATGATATGATAATTTATATTAAAATAATAATTTGTTTTTAGAAAAAACACCGTCAGCATTAAACCGACGCTACAGTTGGAAAGGGACGTTGACGTTGCGTGAATGCTTCGGAACGAGGACGACGGGCCAGGCCAGGCCAGGCCACGGGCGCGCCCATTTAATCCACGGCAGGCTTTTCGAGAAACGACGAGCGTCGTCACAGTCTGAGCGAAACATACGATCTGCCCCTTTGGATCTGGCTTTATTAGAGAAAAACCCACGTATTTCTATTTTATCAAGGTGAAAGGGATCGACCGCAAATTCACCGCGAGATTTCCCGGGCGCAAGGCCCCCGAAAGTGCAGACACCGGTGATTTTCCAACCTCGCCCCTTTTCACCGACCGTCGGACTCGTCGGTCGATCGCTGTCTTCCATACTCGTGTCCGTCACCATCATTGCTGTTACTCGGAAAATAATAGGTAGTGATTAAGGTTTCGTTTTTTTTCGCTTATAATTTTTAAAAATATTTTTATTTTATTCATGATATATATATTTTTAAATTTACCTTTTTTATTATGAAAATTATTTTTCTCTTTTTTTTATATTAAAATTATTCATCTAAATTTTTTTTTTTTTTACTTTTAGAAGTTGAAAGTGAAAAAAAGAACGAAGTCATATATGTCATTGATAGTATTTTTTAAAATCATGAATAAAAAAAAAAAAACGAAGCCTAAGACTATCATTGTTATTGAGATAAGGTTTTTTTTTCTGACTATGATATAATTTTAGAAGTAACTTTTTTTTTTCATTTATCCTATTTTATTATAATTTATATATACAACATAATAAAAATCTTATCTCACGTTATTAACAAATACAACCAAAGTAATATTGGTAAATATATTAATTTTTTCTGAGACATAAGTTTTATTTCGTAATACTTTTTTAGTTTTATTTTAACTTTACATATTTGTATATATTATTATCATTACATAAATATTTATTTTATAATTTATTATAAAATTTAACTTTTATTTAATAATAAAATTTAATTTTAAATTTTTTATAATATTTTAAGTTAAAATACCTTATTATTAAACATACTTTTGAGTTTTGAAATATAAGTAAAAAAATAAAAATATCGAAAAGAGAAAAAAATTGTAACAAAACAAGAGAATAGAACAAAAAATGTAACGAAAGTCTCGGACCTTTTATAACACATTGTGACGAGGATTTATGCATTGAGAATTAATGAAAATTTAACTTCCAACGTTGAATTGTATGTGCGTTGAAATCTCACATGAATTGTTTTTTCGTAAAAAAGATAAATATAAAGAGGGATGAGAAATGAAATTTTATTCCCACTATTTTGAAACAAAGAGAATCTTATGATCTTTTATTTGCCTACTTAACAATGCAAAACCTTCCCTATGCTCTCTCATTTATGTTATGAAAATGTTTGTTTATATGAGTATTATGTTTTATAAATGAAATATTGAATATTTTAGTTTTAAAAATAAATTAATTTTTTATATTTGAGTATTTATTTTTAACATGATAATAATATTTATTATAATTACAAGGTTAATCATCTTAATTTTTAAAATTATTAACTTTGTAGAATTTCAAGTTCAGTGAATTCTTATACTTATATAAACATTTAATTTTTCAATCATGTCTATTTCTGTATAAATATCTTTATCATGAAATAAAAAATTAAATTACTGTCATTTCCTTTCATTATATCAATACACCAAAAAAAAAGCAAGAAAATCATAAACAGTGAATAATCATTGTAAATAGGGGACCTTTGAATATACCTAATAAATAGGTCAAATTTAGATTTTAATTCTAAACATTTGAACTACCAACTCATTCTCATTGAATTTGTTTTCTAGAATTTTAATTGCAAGCATATATTTGAATATTTGGTTAGTAGATGATTATAATTTATTCTTATTTCTATTGAATAGTTTTAATTTTTATATAAATTATTATTATTATTATTTTACCAAATTCACCTTATTATATTATTTACGACTATCTATGAAGTACAAAGGATAAGGGAGGGACCACCAAACCATTTGAATAGTTGTATTTTATAATTTTTATTTACCGAGCAAGTTGAAATGCGTAAAGAACATTGAAATATGCGGAATAATTTTTGTTACATTTTTATTGAATATATCGATTCAATTTTCAAGGTATTTATTAAATGTACCACTAAGATGATATATAGCTTGAATTTTAAAATTTTACTTAAAATTATTTTAAAACAATAATTTTCAAAAAATCTAATAAATGCGTTGTATTTTGGTAAATTTTACTTTTGTACCGTAGGAAAAAAAAAAAGGGTTAGGTGTAATTATTGCACAGCCGTGGTGGCAATGATGCATCCAGTTCAGTGCAGGCAGCACCGGCCACCTTTTACAATTCCATCCTTTCATCTGTTTTGTTTAGGAAAAATATTGATAAATAATAATGTATAATAAAAAATAATTTATAAATTTTTTAAATAAATATAAATTAATTATAATTAACAATAACTTTAATTACAACATAAAAGTTAAAATTAAAAGCGAATAGATACAACAAAAGAAATAGGTGAATTGTACTTTTGTTTGTTTTGATTTTAAGAACTTCAATTTTAACTTTACGAGTTTCATGTATTATTATTATCATTCTATAAATTTTTATAAATAAATATTTATCATATAATTTATTATTTAATTTTAATTTTTTTAATAATTATTAAAACTAATTTTATAAATAAAATTTAAAACAAACGCACCCTGTACTTGCATTGGGAAAATCTTCCACCCTTTTACTGGCTTCTCTGCTCTGCCCAACGCCACTGCTGCCATCACCACGCTCAACATTCAAACGTCACGCAGGGAGGAGGAAGAAGAAGGGCGAGGTGTAACGAGGCTTTTGGGTTGTGCAGCAAGGTTGGGTTCTTCTCCAACCTTGGCTTGGAAGGGTGGTCTCACTTGTGTGGCCTTAGTTCTTGCGCTGTTTTTTCTGTGTGAGGAGGTGTTTGGTGTGGCTGGAGAACGGCAGGATGGCTGTTCGTGGTGGTATCTTCTTTTCTTTCCACCACCTCCACTGCCTCCTCGTCCTTGTGCTGGTAGTGGAGCTTGTGCCTTTCTGGTCCGCAGTGGTAGCTGGAAAGTTACCGGTTGATGTACAGATACTAGCGGTGGAGAGGCACTTCAAGCGTTTGAACAAGACACCCATCAAAAGCATTCAGGTCTTTGGTTTGCTCCGTTCATTTTTGTTCTCATGCATGCCCGTTTCTTTTTTTAATATTTTTTTGGGGGCAGATTATTTGGTTTTGATTTCTTTCATTCAGGTCTTTAGCGACTTGTGCAATGTGAGATTCTGGTAGCAGTTGGAGAAAGGGGCTGCATTGCAAGCTTTTTTTTTCCTCTTAATTTGTGGTCTGCTTCTTGGTTTTTCAAAGAAATTATACCTTCTCTCCAGATTATTGGTCCTACGCTGCTCTAGAAATTGCTTTTTCAGTTACATTCTAATGGTGCTAAATTTCTGCAAACATGAATTCGTGTGGGATGTTATTGTTTCGATCCACTTTCAAGATTATAATCCGAGTAATGATTTTCATCTATGTGTTACAAACATTGTAATCTGAAAGTTTCTTTAATTGGAAATTTCAGAGCCCAGATGGAGATATAATAGACTGTGTTCACATATCTCACCAACCAGCTTTTGATCATCCATTCCTCAAAAATCACACAATTCAGGTCTTTCATTTCCCTCATTTCTTTATCTAGAAGATGCCAAAATTTTTGTTTCTCTTATCTGTAGCAGATGGATGTTTCGTGTGATCTTCTCAGATGAGACCTGCCTTCCACCCTGAACACATATACGAAGTAAACAAGGCAAAGCCAAATCCAACAAACCAACCAACTCAGATGTGGCATTTAAATGGGAAGTGTCCTGGTGATACTATACCTATCAGAAGAACAAGGAGAGAAGATATTCTAAGGGCAAGCTCGGTTAAGAGGTTTGGGAGGAAGAGGCACAGAAGAATCCCATTGCCCAGAACAGCAGAGCCTGACCTCATCAATCAGAGTGGTCATCAGGTTTGCCACTATCTAATCTATATCATCTTCCTTCAGAGAAAAAAGGGCCAGTGCCCCCACACTTTGGTAAAGCTTCTCCCTTTTGAAAGATTCTCATCCTTTTCACCTGTCTGAAGTATTTTCCTACTTTTTCTGCCTTTTTTTTGTGGGTCTTGTGGAGCAGCATGCAATTGCATATGTTGAGGGAGACAAGTATTATGGGGCAAAAGCTACCATAAATGTCTGGGATCCAAAGATTCAGCAGCCTAACGAGTTCAGCCTCTCCCAAATATGGGTACTTGGGGGTTCATTTGGGCAAGACTTGAACAGCATTGAAGCTGGTTGGCAGGTATTTTTCCAGACTAATAGTCGAACTTTATTGTAAAATAATGGATCCCTGTCACTCTGTTGCTGTATAATATGCTAGATTATTATTATTTTTCTATAATTTAAACAGGTCAGTCCGGATCTTTATGGGGATAACAATACAAGATTATTCACTTATTGGACTGTAAGTACACATCATCCCTCTCTTGTTTCTGAAATTTCTATGAAAGTCTATAGTTTGTGTCTTCTGCTAAGCTTTCCATGTGCATTTCTGTTCGTGATTGTTTTTCTGCTTTACATGTTAGACTGTTCTTAAGGAGAAAGGATATACAAATCCTTTTAGTGGGCTGGGTACCTATTAAAAATGAGAACGTTATTGAACATGGAAAATCATTTTGTGATGTTACTTAAGAGCTGTTTGTCTTTTAACACCATGATCTTACACTCTGCAACAGAGTGATGCTTACCAAGCAACTGGCTGCTACAATCTACTATGTTCTGGTTTCATTCAAATCAACCGCGACATAGCAATGGGAGGCAGCATCTTCCCCATCTCTGGCTACCATAATTCACAGTATGACATCAACATACTTGTATGGAAGGTGAGCACCAACCAGCATTCTCCCAAGCAGTACCACGCATAAGCTACATATAAACAAAGAAGTTGTGATTGTGTTTTGTCTGAGGAATTACAGAATGGTTGATGCAATAATGGGATTGTATTAATGTATTTAATCTCAATTTTGATATCGAGCAGGATCCCAAAGAGGGTAACTGGTGGATGCAGTTCGGCAATGACTACGTGCTTGGATACTGGCCTTCGTTCCTCTTCTCCTACTTGGGGGACAGTGCCTCAATGATAGAATGGGGTGGTGAGGTTGTGAACTCGGAACCCAATGGACAACACACATCCACCCAGATGGGAAGTGGCCATTTTCCAGAAGAAGGATTTGGGAAGGCCAGCTACTTCAGGAACATCCAGGTTGTTGATGAGTCCAACAATCTGAGGGCTCCCAAGGGGATCAACACCTTCACAGAGCAATCAAACTGCTACGATGTTCAGTATGGAAATAATGGCGACTGGGGAAGCTATTTCTACTATGGTGGTCCTGGCATGAATTCAAATTGCCCGTGATAGCCCAGCAATTTGTAGCTATTCATCTTCCATCCCGTGTTAAAAAAAAGGTATAACTCGCCATGAAAACCTCCCTCTCCTGTTCTTCTCCTTACCCCGGTAGTGGTGTGGTTTTTGTCTAACCCGGGCAGTGGTGTTCGTGTGCATGTGATCATAGGCTTCCGTGTGTCTTCCTCCTTGTATTTTCCCTTTTACTTTATCTGCATATGGTCGGCTAAAGAGACAAGGAAGGTTGCCAAGATTTTCAAAGAACAGATCTTCCTTCGGCTGTCTCTTCTACTTCTTACCCTGTGGGCTTCTGGTTCATGTGGAGTGATTGTTTCCAGTTTCAGCCATTACTACCGATCAAAGAACAGCTTCTCTTGAGATCACTTGCATTTCCACCATTACTACTGATCACTTGCCATCCAAGTTATTTTTCCTACTAGTTGTAAATAACATTTCTGTTGCAATGCTTTCTTGGGACCCCGCAATCCAAGATCCTTATCCTGACCTGTGATGGTGAAGCGTGTGCATGTGATTGGGTTTTTCCGTGGGCGACCTTTTTCAATTACAGACCGCCCACCTAACTACTTAATTTTGAATAGGTTATGTTTTTGGAAAGAGTTTTATTTATTTTAACTTTAATTTCGTACAAATTTAAATTTCAACACTCCAACTCTGTTTAACAAACGAAGCTTACATTTACAGTACTTATGATTTGGACACGAAGTTTGGTGACATAAAATAAAAGCTTGAATGTCAAAATAATTTATTCTAAGATGGTAGTGATAGTACGATAGCATGATAATAATAATTTCTTTAATGCAAAACTGCCATATTTAATGCCTTATTTGTAGACCCTGTCCGAGCCCTCTGAAGAAAAACCACTGCAAACTCACATGAGCGGCTCTTTCACAGCAGTCACGTGCAGAACCGCAGTAAATGCTAAAACCTGCCGTCCTGCTATTAATCTACATTTAGTGCCCTTTGTTGTTTTGCTGGGTCATAATGTCAAGCATCTTGATTTTTTTACGTTCGACGGAATGTAAAAAAATAAAAATCTTGAAAATTTTTCTCTGTAAAAATACCAAAATTTTCATGGCATTCTAACATTACCAAAATTTCCTTGCAATTGTCGCTTACGACTTTTTTATATCTAAGAGGTGTTTTTGCACATAAAATTAGATGATACAAACACTCTTGGAGAATTGGAGCGGAAGAGCTAGTGGATAGGAATGCTAGGGTTGTGCAGAGGAAGAGTGGCTGTCAAGCGTTGAAATCTTGTTGATTCGAAGGATTAATTTTCAACCTTTTTTTTATACAGGTAGGAGTTAAGAATTCGTTGCTGACACAAATACTGAAGTAAATGAAATTTAATTTTATTTAATTTTGACAATACAAATACTTTCTTTCAGTTACAAGTCGGAAAGTATGCTAATAAAAATGAAAATAAAAATAGAAAATTTAGACAAAAATACAAACAGAAACCTAGAAATATCAAAAACATCGCCCTATCCGCCCTTCTATTCGACCTTCCATGCTTCCATTACCCACGTGTCGTCATGTAATATGCCCACTTGGGCGAAAAAAAAGAAAATTCACTTTTTTTAAAAAAAATATGTTAAATAATTAGGCGAAAAACACTTTATTTTTAAAGAAATTTTTATAAGTTTTGAAATAAAATAAAATTTATTTATTTTGAATGTGAGACAAAAAATTTAATTTATCAAAAAAATCAATCATCTTTGTTCTCTTTTAATTATGTTTGGTAACTTGATGCATAAATAAATCAGAAAATCTTACATTATCGACGCTCGGATCCGGATCCGGGTCCGGGTTAGGACCCGAACCCTCGTAAGTTGTCTTCGCCAAATGTGTTAGCCGGACCGCCGCCGGAGGAGCCTCCCTGTAGAAAGGGCGTCAGCGTCAGCCAATGGAGGTGGTGGAGAAGTTCGAGGCGGCCGAGGCAAAAAGCAATCCCCTCGCTCCTACACCCGATGCTGAGGTAGAGGCGGAGGTGGAGGTGGAGGATCAGCGGGAGAGGCATGCCCGTGAGCTCAAAGAGGGCCTCCACCCCTTGAAGGTCCATCTCCTTCCCCTCCCGCTTGTCGCGAGCTTCCCTAATTTGTCACTTTCGTTGTTGTATTTTCCATTCCGAGATTCATTCTGCTGGATTTTATTGTCTTGAATTGGTGATTTTGGTTGTAGCTCGTGGTATCCAATATTGTGTCAAACAGTGGGTGTTTGCTATTTTCCATTGAGAGTCGTCTCCTTTTTTGAATATATGACATTGGAATTGTACGAGAACACCTTTTTTTCAAAATTAAGAATAGAATTTTGGTATTCAAAGTTCTGGTCTTTGGTTCGAAGGTTTGAGTTTTGGCCTTTGCGAAGGGGCAGCCTGTTTTTTGTTGATAGATTATGTTGTTATATGGGTGATTTCGAGTTAAAAAGGTGATTATTATGTTCTATAGTAATGGTCTTATGTAGACTTGGGCAACCATTTTGGGCAGCTTTTCATATTAGATAATCTTGTTATCATGGTCAAATGGTGGGCCAAAGAAAATAAATACACTGTGATTATCTAACGGAACTCATGTAGTTTGATATGGGATACATTCTTTTTCTCAAGAAGCTAAATTTCTGAGTGGATTCTCTTAAGCTCACATTAGAGACAGGTCTGCACTCTGGATGGTTTGTTTGGGTTAGTTCTTAAGGTGGCTAATCAATTGCATAGTTTCTTTCTTTCTTTTGTACTTGTTGGAATATTGTTATGAAGTAGTTACAGCTTGCTTTGATTGGCTTCAGCACAAGTTTGTCTTCTGGTACACACGTCGGACTCTTGGGGTTCGGAAACAAACATCTTATGAGGATAACATCAAGAAGATTTTAGACTTCAGCACGGTATATTCAAGCAAATATGACATCAATTCAACATGATATTGCAGAAAGCTAGTGATTTAGAAGTTTTACCGCATCTGCATGGTTGTGATGGTTTAAATTATACAGGTTGAAGGTTTCTGGGTTTGCTATTGCCATTTAGCACGGCCATCATCTTTACCAAGTCCAACAGATTTGCATCTGTTCAAGGAGGGTATTCGACCATTGTGGGAGGTAAGCTTCCCTTCATGTTTTTTGTTCCTTCATTTGTATATAATGGTGATCACTAATAAACATTTGAACTTAATTACCGAGGGATGTGAATTATTTTTTATCCTAGAAGTTTTCTTTTGTAGGATTCTGCT